>VZSZ01011835.1:0-116125 GCA_013398815.1 Ibidorhyncha struthersii | reverse complement strand
ACTCAAGTGCAGGACCCGGCACTTGGCCTTGTTGAACCTCATACCATTGGCCTCGGCCCATTGGTCCAGCCTGTCCAGATCCCTCTGTAGAGCCATCCTACCCTCAAGCAGATCAACACGCCCACCTAGCTTAGTGTCATCTGTGAACTGACTGAGGGTGCACTCGATCCCCTCATCCAGGTCATTGATAAAGATGTTAAAGAGAACCGGCCCCAGCACCAAGCCCTGCGGAACACCACTTGTGACCAGACGCCAACTGCATTTAACCCCATTCACCACCACTCTCTGGGCACGGCCATCCAGCCAGTTTTCTACCCAGCGAAGAGTACCAGGCCATGACCAGCCAAATTATCCACAAAACACTGGTTGCCTTAGTAATATCGTGGTGGCCACCCTGAAAGGCTTTGGTTCCCCACAGCAGCCTTTTCTGAACCAGCTAGGGTCATTTTGCTCCTTGGAAGCCTTTCTGAGCTGCCTTATCCATTTTATCACAGAGATCTACAAGTTCCTCTTCCCTGCCCCTCTTCACACAATAAATGCAGAAAGGTGCTGGATAATGCTGTGGAGTGGTAAAGCAGATTCACCTTTCAGTCATTCTAGAATTTAAATGACTAATTCTGCTAAATAACTCACTCTCTCCTTATCAAAATTAACAAATGACTGCAAGCAAAAAGAGTGAGCCAGTGATAACACACTGCGTTCAGGCATGGCTCTGTGGGATCGTGGGCTTCAAACAGCCTAGGAAATTCCTAAAAGCCCTTTCTTCCTTGATTTTTCACAGCTGGATGACTCTGTCAAGCTCCTGAATGAGCTTTTATTGCTTTTCAGGATCTGTGAGAGGAATCCCAAATCTTCTATATTAAAAAGTGGGAATATTAAAAAAGATATTAGCTAATTATTGTGAATAATGACCCTTATTCTGTGAGCCCAAGACTTTTGGATAGCCCAGAAAAACCTTTAGCTCTTCCCTCCTACAGCTCTTCAGAACCCATCTTTTTTCCTCCCCCCAGGTAAAATGCAACAAGTGCCTTTTGTATGCATTCATCTTCCACCTGCTGTGACAGCTCTTGGAAGGACTTGGAGCTGCCTCCACAGTGGATACCTGAGGAGGTCCAAGAAATCTATCATCTTGGGCCTCAGCAGAGAGTACATAGAAAATGGAGGTCAGGAACACAGAATGATTTTGCACAGCTGCAAAGGCTTAACTGTGGTGTCAGAGAAGTAAAATGCTTACTGAGTTTATTAAAATACCTGAAGAAATTATATGAAAACATACTTAAAAGAGACCAAAGTGAGGAAGAACACCAGGACAAAGTGTAGGACAAAGTCCAGTAGTGAGAGAGGAGTATACAACTCAGAAAACTTAGCTTATACCTCTCCTAGAAATACATAAAAAATTTCCCTGTATTTCCCTGGTTTGTGAAGAGAAAACACAGTACCTTTGTCTTACTGGATTGGTGTAGATATTTAAGGATCTTTCTATCTTCTGCATGTGCCTTATATCAGGAATAACGTTGCCAGCAGGACTAGGGAAGTGACTGTCCCCCTGTGTTCAGTTTTGGGCCCCTCACTGCAAGAAAGACATTGAGGTGCTGGAGCGTGTCCAGAGAAGGGCAACGAAGCTGGTGAGGGGTCTGGAGAATAAGTCTTATGAGGAGTGGCTGAGGGAACTGAGGTTGTTTAGCCTGGAGGAAAGGAGGCTGAGGGGAGACCTTATCGCTCTCTACAAGTACTTGAAAGGAGATTGTAGAGAGGTAGGAGTCGGTCTCTTCTCCCAAGTACCAAGCGATAGGACAAAAGGAAATTACCTCAAGTGGTGCCAGGGAAGGTTGAGATTGGATATTAGGAACAATTTCTGCACTGAAAGGGTTATCAAGCATTGGAACAGGCTGCCCAGGGAAGTGGTTGAGTCACCATCCTTGGTGCTATTTAAAAGATGGGTAGATGTGGCACTTAGGAACATGGTCTAGTGGTAGACTCGGCAGTGCTAGGTTAATGGCCAGACTTCATGATCTTAAAGATGTTTTCTAACCAAAATGATTCTATGAAAAACTTTTGACCCTGCTGGGATGTGAGGGCAAAGTCAGCAGTTCCACTGAAAACTGAAATTAGTTATTAGTGACTGCAACCATGGAAAACCTGAATAATGCCTTTTGACATAAGATGATGAAGGTCCATATTACCAGAGATGGGATGTGTATGTTTTTTCTGTATGTGAATGGTTGAAAGGAGAGCAGATGGCGGGCACAAATATACTTATTCCTACACAAGCCAATTTTGGTTAGGATTTCTGTGAACGCTTACATGCTTGGGTGGTATGATTGACAGCTAATTTTTTAAAATTTAATAAATAAGATTACATAAAATATAATACGTAGCTTCCTTTTGGCAATTTAAGCAGATATGGAACGTCACTAACTTTGGAACGAGACATTTTTCCCTTTCAAAAATAGCAATAATCACAACAAGGTTTCTGCCTAGAAAGAATCATGGGTCTGGAGCAGCTGTTGCAGGCAAAGACTGATGGATCAGGATGCCTCATTTGTTTGTCCTATGTTTTCATCGTCCTGTGGATAGTACTGAAGTTATGCTCAGCAGCTCAGATCCATCCCTCTGANACTTGCAATGCAAGTCTTGCTCTCTTATCTGCTTCCTTTGATCTTTCTCATCTTTAACCAGTTCCCTTGTCCCATATCCCCCTTTTTTTTTCACCTTCTTCAGAGCTCTGATTTATTTTTTTCTTCTTTTTCCTTTTAAGCCTCCCCCACCAGTCTTTATTTTCTTCCTCCTCTTCTTCCAACCTCAGCCATACTACTACTGAGGTGCCAGTAATACACCACAGGTTAAAACTCACCTGAAGATTTTGTGCATGCATGTGTACTCCCAACGACTTGCTCTACTGAGTTATTTGTACCACAAAGTCTTTAATGAAGGACTGCAAGTAACTAGAATCAGCAAAGAAACTGTTTTCCCTTGCCATAGCAATTTTCAACTACAAATTAAAGAATCCCCTCTTAAAAGTGACTTAAAATTAATCAAATTGTTAAGTGAGAGTCTAAAATGAAAGAAATTTCTGTATTTTGAAAATAATTCCATACAGTTCTGACCTTTTTCACAAGTTAAAAGAGATCTGAAGCAATAGACATTGAAGCTGGTAAAATGAAACTTTGAAAAATGTCAAAACAGGGTTCTTCAATGACTGAAAAGCTCGTTTTTTTCCCTGCATTTTTACTTAAGGAAGGAATTTGTTTGGAACTGACCCATAAACCGTTTCAGCTTCAGGAAGGTTGTGCTTCACAAAGGAAAGGCTTCTGTCAGCTACCTTACCACAGAGAGCTTTCTCACTAATGCATTTGTTTAGCACTCTGCACAGTGGGTGCAACCCTCCTCGGGTCCTCTCTGGTTGCTCTAGAAACCGTGTAATATATAGCACGTATTTCTGTGATTGCTTAGGATACACAGACACACTGACAGGCTACATTTTAAAACCAATTATATCGGGGCTGAGGTGGACCTTTCTGTTTGTTGGTTGTGACATTTGACTACAACCTGTGCAGCTGCTGGGTTATTTGGACTTTCCCTATGACACAAACAGAAATGAAGGCAAAGGAGAATCAATTCTGTGTGTAGCCAGTGAAACTGGAAAGCAAAATGATAAGCTGCGTATTGCGGGATGGGCAGAATCGATATTTAGGATGATGCGAAAATGTGTATGGGTGCTTGGCCAGTTCCTAATCCTAAAATTCGCTGGATTGATCTCACCAAAAGAGATGAATTTTTCATTTCATTTCCTAAGCACAGGCTTTTCACTGAAGCACCTTGAAGCCTGGGCACCTTTGACTTCTACTGTTAATAGAGAGGAGCGGGCAGCTCTGGATTGATTACTGTCCAGCCCAGCTCTCTAGGGACTAAGGGCAGTGCCAGGTGGCTGGGCTCTTCACCTCCATTCCTCTGTCGAGGGTTTAATGCAAAAAGACATTAAGCCAGATTGTCATGATTAGTTAAAAAAGGAATTGAGAAACTGAACACAAATATTTGCTCTCTTAGCAAAGAGGCTATTTGTTCAGGCCACCTCACTATCTGCATTTATGTTTGTAGCTGCTACAATGGGAGGAGGATGACCTAAGTTTTTTCCACATTTAGGTGTTACTAATCCTACTTGAGCTACACAGGTAAAATAGTTTCCAGATCGTGATCACTAGAATTTCTCACTGAGGTCTGTACGTGGGCAAATACCCATGCAGAGCCAAAGCCACTGACATTATGCATGTGGGCTCTTTCTACTCCTGTATCTGCAATACACTAAAGGTACTTTGGACAGATGTCAGCCCGGCCTTTTCCTGCCCTGGCAACAATGCACACTCAGGAATACGTCCAGCTTGTTCTTTGGAGGAACTCACACAGCTGACAAATTCCACAAAAAAAAAAAACCTTTAATAATAAGGGCTTAGATACCTGATCAAATTTTGATGGTTTAATGTGATTAAGCGTATCAGCCCTGCTGGTGTAACTGTCCACCTGCCTGTAAGGTAAGTCAAATTAGTTAAGCCATAGCCTACAGGGAACAGTACCTGGAATTAGCTTGCATTTGCTAATAGTATAACGGTGTAAACAAGATCAGTTACCAAGGCTCAGCAGACACATGATCACTTGCTAAGCTACAGCCACCCAATAGTGTGGCAGGGTCCTCACTTTGACCTGGTAATCACAGACACAAAATATACAGGGAACCAACACATCATTGAATTTACAGTTACATTTTGGGCAGTATCATTACCTTGAACACAATATCTTTCAATTGCAATATGTTTTTTGCACAATCTCACTTTAGTAACCGTTTAGGACGTTCATAAACCTTTGCTGTTTTCTGGGATGTTACATACAGTCATGCAGTATTTCAGCCACCACCACATTTAAAGGACTTGTTTTCATGGGAAGGAGGAGAAAGGCTTGTATAAGAGTCTTCAAGCTCACATTACAAATGGAAAACAAATGATTACTGTTGGGCCCATTTTGTTTCTCCATATCTTTGTTTATTCAAAGCCATAAATAGGGCCACCAGAAGGTCAGGGAGCTGCGAATGGAATACTGAGATTTTCGTTTCTGTTGCACTGCTCAAATCAAGCCCAGGCTGGCAGTGACAAACTAATTGGCAGAAAATGAATTAGTGAATTCTGTCAATTCCCACAGGAGTAGTGTCCCTCACTGCAAAACTTTCACCTGTCTTTTGTTGTCTCAGAAACAAAGGGCAAGGGGAATAAAATAACTTGTCAGCTTCTCAGGTTCTCAACCCATCAGAGTCAAGTCACATCAGCAAGACAGTACTGGGAATCTTGCCTCCACATACCCATTATTCACCCATGCAATTGGATATGGATCCTAGCCTGTCATTCTGATATCTCTTAAGGACATTTGTGAGCGTTTCAGAATGCAAAGCTGGTTTTGTTCTATAGAAATCCATGAGTAAGGCCTCCACATTTTTAGCAATTTGGTCTCCCAGTAATGGGATTTAAAATGAGTTTAAATCAGTACTTAATTTCTGCTCTTTCAGGACAATGGCAGTGATTAGTAGTAATGTTTGACTTCCAGTTCCAGGTTTTTTTATGCAGCTGTAATGCCGTCTGCATTTGACTGCTGCTTTAATGATTACTAATGACTTTATTTTGAAAGTAATATAACTTTTTGTATTCATTCTCTGGACTCTCAGCAAAAAGCTAATTTGAGTTGAATTATGCAGTCTGTTCATACAAGACCTTCGGTTGGTTAAACTTTATTTTCAGTCAGACCAAAGGAAAATGGCAAAGCCACTGAAAACAAACCATGTATTTACACATAGCAGGCAGAACTTCACTCTGTGAAAGTGGCAGCTAAAAGTAAATACAGCACAAAGACGTCACCCTGATAAGAAGCATATATCAACACCTTTCCAGCCATCAGTTTCTAGCATTGAAAGCATTTAACGGGTTAAAGTTGACTGCTGCCCCCTCAGTTCTTATATGGGGAATCATCTCCCACAGGACATCAGTGCTGATGAACACCTGTCGGAGCACCCGATGCCTATACTCAGTCCTCTACACACCACTGTAGTTTCTTATTCAAAACATAACTTCTGAGCATGCCTTATTGTATGCATCCCAACTTCTTGGATTTTCTGAGGAATTTTTACATGACTTACTCCTTGATGGGTAAATAAAGCTGGTATTTTTTCTTTTTTTTTTCCTTTTTTTCTTTTCCTTAATCTTAGAAAATATCAACTCATTGAGACCTCAGGTTTTTTTTTGCAGGAACATACCAATGTTGATGAAGGCGTCCTCTTCCAGACAAAGAGAGAAGGAAGTCTGCCTAATCTTGCTAATTTTGACATTGATTCAGCCTAGGAGAAGCAGCTGTCAGCTGTTACTTTATCAGGGTTAGGTTTGGGGTTAGAAAGCAAGTCCCTCACACTCTGATCAAGTGCTTAAAGTATCTTGTTCTGGCCTTGATCTTTCCAAGTTTCTTCTGTTGGAAATATTTAAATTAATTTAAATGAGTATATATGCATTAAGACAGAGGGAAGCTGATTCAGCATGCCAAAAGTCAAGTAATGTCAAGTAAAGTATAAAAAGCAAAAGAATGTGTTTGGGGTTCTCATATTGCCACCAGTGGCTATAACCCTCTTCAGCTTTTCATTAAAAAAAGACCAAAAAAAAGAAAAAAAAAAGATTAAAAGTTTCAGTTTCTGCTGGGTCTGGTTGGGATGGAGCTAACTTTCTTCATGGCAGTCCAGCTTTGCATTTGTGGCTAAACCAATGTTGATGACACACCAGTGTGGTGGCTACTGCTGAGCAGTGCTTGCGCAGTCTCCAGGTTTTCTCTTCCCCATCCCCCTCTTATAGAAGGGGACGCAGCCAGGACAGCTGACCCAAACTGACCAAAGGGATATTCCATACCATATGATGTCACGCTCAACAATAAAAGCTCAGGGAAAGATGGAGGAAGGAGGGATGTTTACAGTTATGGCATTTATCTTCTCAAGCACACCTTATGAGTGCTGAGTCCCTGCTTTCCAGGGAGTGTCTGGACACCTGCCTGCTGATGGGAAGTAGTGAATGGACTCTTCTTTTCCCTTTGCTTGCATGTGCAGCTCTTGCTTTCTCTATTAAACTGTCATTATCTTGGGCTACAAGTCTTCTCACCTACCTTCTATTTTCTCCCCATGCCGTGGGAGAGGGGATTGAGCCAGCAGCTGTGTGGGTGTTTGGCTGCTGGCTGGGGTCAACCCACCACACGGTTTTGCTGCAGTTCTGAAAACCTGCAATCCTGAAAATTCCAGTGATAGTGAAAAACCTGTCTTCTGTTCAGTCCAGTACAAAGCAAATGTTCAGTTCTCCAAATAAGACCAGTACCTGTTTGCATATCCTCTGCACTTATTTTGTGTTACCATCCATTTGTGCACCACCCAAATGCACAAATATGAGGATATTATTTTAGAACTCATTCCATAAAATGTGGGGAGAAGGGGTCTTTACTCCAAGGACTTTTATTTGAAGTTTTAATATTTATGGATAAAAGGGGGATTATCAGTGACTAAAACATGCCACCTTTTAAAGAAATGGAACCGAACATATGGAATGCTTTCACAGAAAGACACTAAATGTTATACTCAGATTGACTTTTTCCTCCCCCCCAGAAGTTTACTGCATCGTATAGGTAGTGAATGCAGGGCCTCCTTTGCCATTAAGCTCGTTTCTGTAGTTTTCCACCTCCCACATGCTGATTAACTGCTAACGTCCACCTTCAAGCCCTCTGTTCTCACACACACACACACACACACACACACAGAGTTGCTTGATATCATATGCCTTTCTAACAAGAATGATTACAGCATGTGTAACTTTAACCTGGTTAGAAATCAACAGTTGCTAAGCAATAGCAACTCCAGCTTTAGCCACCAAGAATACACACAGGGTCCTGGCAAAACCTACATGGAAACCTAAACAGCAGCAGCTTTGTTGCCATCAGTACTGGAGCTAACTACATCAACTAATCGGCAGGACTAGTAATGGAAATCACACTTGATGGCAGTATAAATATATCCATGGACACTGTGCAGGACAGCATGATGGGGCTTGCTTTGCCATTCGCTAAGTTATGCTACTGGGGTTCTGGACACATGGAACCAGCCTTGGGCAGACCCGGGAGCCTCTAAAACATCCCTAGCTGTTTTCCTTTGTTTGGTTTTGCACTTGGCAACAACTCTCTTCTTGTCAAAACTCCAATTAAGAGTTATAAATAATGAGCAAAACTCCATTAAAAGAAATCCCATACACAGAACTAACACGATATCTGTAAATCGCTGCTCAGTCTGCATGTTGTAGTCATTTCTCCTGTTATTTGCTCATTTTGGGATTACGGATTATAAATACTAGTCTTCTAAGTTTACAGCATCTCTATATGCGTGCATTCATCAGCTTATGGTTTCCTGATGCTACAATGCTAGACTTAACATATGAGTAATGAAAGAACTAATAACTACTAGACTTATTCTACTAGTAACTCCTAGTAGTATGACAATATTAGTGTTTCTAATACTTTGCAGAAGAATTATTAGTATTGAAAATAGTTCATGAAGAAAGTGCTGTAGATTTTTTATTTCGCTGTTTATATTATGTAGTGTGTTATAAACTCTCTGAAAGAGTCTCTGGGACTCTTTCACAAGTAGACACTGATGCTTCCCTTGGTTGTTTCTATTCTTCTTGCCTTTCCTCTACCCATTGCATTATAATTAGGAGGAATACAATGCATCTATAGAAACGAAAACATCTGGCTGAAAAATAAAACTTCCTTACATCATGATCCATCAGATTATCAGACATAAATTTCACAATTATAGTGGTAGAAACCTACTGCCCACTTGCCAAGTGTGAACTGGAAAAATCTCTAGCCAGCATACTAAAGCAGGAGCATCACATTTATGAGAGATTACTAGAACCTTTACTGTCTGAAATGTTTAAGATGTCCCACTGTAGCAGTATATATGTGGCACTGTTACCATCTCCCTGATCCTAGAAGCCTTTCCCACAACTACAGAAACTTTTTCTTAGCCTTACCACAACTAGCCAAGAATATATTTCTCCTATTGTTGATAATTCACATTAAAAAATCATATATTTTGCTCAATATCTTATCAATTTTCCATGGCCATGAAGTAAAAAAATAGGGCGGTAACCTCTCAGAAGAGAACTGGAAGGACCTTTCATCATCCTTATTCCATATCTGGTCTACTTTCATTGCTGGGATTTCACTTTGTGTACCCCTTCACTGACTTCCTTTTTTTTTTTTTTTTTTGTTTAAACATATATATATAGTTTAAACATGTATCAGGAGACTGCCTTTTTACAGAGTCGCATGGAAAAGATGACGGGTAATGGGTACAAGTTACTCCTGGGGAGATTCTGATTGGACACAAAAGGAAAATTTCACAATGAGAACAATCAGCCATTGGAATAATCTCCCCAGGGAAGTGGTGGATTCCCCAACATTGGACAGTTTTAAGATTCAGCTGGACAGGGTGCTAGGCCATCTTGTCTAGACCGTGCTTTTGCCAAGAAAGGTTGCACCAGATGATCCCTGAAATCCCTTCCAACCTGATATTCTGTGATTTTTCTTATGGCTCCAGATTCTTCTTGGTGGTTCCTTTATGAAGTTAACTTTCTTTTCAATACATGCCCACAACTCACCTCTACATGAAATAATAGGCCCTATAATAGCCTTGTATATCTCAAGTTTGTCTTTTCTCAGTATTTCAAAGCTACCAATTATGTACTGAGAAAAGCAACAGGCATTCTTACTTTGTACTTGTGCTGTGCCTTAATTAATTTCCTCATTAAACTGTAAGTAAATAACATTCCCTGGCATTTAAACTGCATTTTTTATATCAGGGATTATTTATCTAAACATGTTCAAGATTTTCTCATCAGCTATCGACACT
Organism: Ibidorhyncha struthersii; assembly: GCA_013398815.1. Lineage (NCBI taxonomy): Eukaryota > Metazoa > Chordata > Aves > Charadriiformes > Charadriidae > Ibidorhyncha > Ibidorhyncha struthersii. The sequence continues at coordinate 106,155 of VZSZ01011835.1, read as the reverse complement.
GTGCTCTTTCTCTCCATTAATTTTACATCTATTTCATCATTCTGAGTCTTCTATAATACAATGTATGAATATACCTCAAAATTCAATATGTTTATTACAACAGTTGCTTATGCATATACCACTGGTGAGAAAAATGTTAATACCAGCAAGATTAAATTGAATATTATTTAGTCTGGATTTGTTGAAACGGGTGAAAGGCTAAAATATGTTTGAAAAGTATTTAAAAAGTATAGCATATGAGGTAAAAGACAGTTCATGAGCAGATGAAAAAGAAATAGTTCACACCAATCAAGTACTTGCATAAAGCCAAGCCTTCATGGCAAAACCGAAAAGAAATCTTGCTAACACCAATGCTGTTCAGAAAAATATCCAGCATTTTCTGGCTCCTGTTCACTGGAGTCAAGATGTTTTATGAAGATGTTTTGATCCCAACAAAGCTTAATTCATTTTCCCTTGGATCCCTCTCTCTGTTCCTTAGGAGCGCGGCTGCAGCCCGGAGACCCAGCCAGCATTTGTAGCTCTGAGACAGGATTGCTGTGGGAAGTACCAATCTGGTAGAATTCTTCTGGCTGAAGAATTCAAAAATTCGGGGGTTTAATACTGAATTAGAATTAAATAGATTAATAGAATTAAACATCCCTCATTAAGGGACTTTTAATCCCCAGGTCCAGTTACAGCTTTTTCTTGTCTAAAAATTGTATTGTATTGGGAAAAAAAGGGATGAAAAAGCCCCTTCTGGGAAAAAAAAAATAGTGGAGTTTTTCTGAAAGGAAACAGAAAAATATATTCCTAGAAAAAGACAGTGGAGAATAATGCTGAATACAGGTGAGGATGTCTTTCAAAAGGAACTGGGATAAGTGTAAGAACCAAAGAAGCTTTAAACAATTCTTTAGAAGTTAATCAACAGAATCTGATGACTGACAACTCAGTGCTTGAGTGAGACATCAGTTTACCTCTTTACTCTAAATTATAGTATCGCTGCACGACAGAAGAATGCAATGGTGTCCGTCTCCTTCCCCAGAGTCCAGAACTAAGTGCAAAAGGACATTCAGGTAACTAGGACATGAAAGAGGTATGTGTAACTGAATCTAGTCTCATCTAAGGAACAGAGGGTCTTATTTTTGTGTTCCATTTTATTTGTCTAGACGACTGCTTAAAGCCTAAATATTACCCTTCCCCTTTAATTATTAAAAGCCTAACTGAAGACGATTGGAAAGACTTTCCAACTCAATAACGAGCCAAAAATCTGAAGGTAAAAAAGTAACTTATTAAAAACTTCTAGAAAAGTGGGGGGTTTTCCCCACTATTTTTAAGTTTCTGGTATCTTTTAGTATGGATATTCTACCTGGTATACAAAATAACACTTTTGGCAAAAATGAACCTGTCATTTTTTTTCAATTGGCGATGACTTCTGCTTGCTGAATTAATGTGAATTTTGGTGGCTCTGTGTGGGTTACAAAGTTGCAGTAGGTGGTGCTACCACCTGCTTTTTGTTTTTCTGCTTTTAATCATTAGCAATAAAAATAGAATTTAGTTTACTACATGGCTGGAGTCCTGAGACTTCTGTCTTCAGATATGCCAACTGTCTTGTTTTGTGTAGGCAAAGCCAACTTGATCAGATAAACAAAACAAAACAAACCCCAGAAGACAGCTTTTCAAAACTTAAAAATTTGCTTAAATTGTTTTCCAAGTAACTAAGTCAATGGAAAAATATACTATGGAGATAATATTCTGCATTAGAAATGACTCACCAGACAAACAATAGGTCTTTTCTATTGCTGCTTTCTTAGATCTCAGGGTATTTTTCAGTGTCCCTTAATTTGAGTCACTACTTATTCAAGGCCTATTTCTGCTATAACAAAACATTTACGTCCAACTTTCCATCACTGTGCATCAAAATTAAAACCTAAATGAGATGAAATGTGGTCAATTCACAAACCTTTTTTATTCATCTCCCTTTTCCATTTTTTCATTTTAGTGCTCTCTTTTCCCTACCATTCTGGTATCCCTATCGATAACTCCTTTGCATGATTCATACAGGCTGCACCACACTAAAAAAAAATAGAACTTGTTTTTTGCTTTCTGAACATCGCTCTGTTTGCAGTGCATACTACCTTCCCTCTCTCTCTGGGTCTTCTATTTGGAGAGCGATACGTTTGTAACAGGGAGCTGGTTTTCTGCATTTGTAAGAGTGTTCAGAGCAAAAGGCACAAGATGCCAGACTTGGGGTGTTACCTCTCTACAGATAACAGCAACAAGGACAAGGCAAACTACAAAGCCTTAAAGGCAAAATACAAAAAAGGCTAATCGTGCTCTGTAAAGTACAGAAATGTGTGAAGGGAAACCCAAGAGAAGGAGAATGTTGCTTCAGTTACTAGAAGAGAAGTTCATGATAAAAGACCTCTTCCTTCATGGTGAGGGATTCCTTCTTTCCTAAAACAAATATGAGTTGATGACAATGACCAAAATGCAAAGAAAGGATGGACAGGATTCAAACACAGCATTGACTGAAAGTTGAAATGATTAAAAAATATGAAGGCTGAAGTTAGGTATATTGTCTGAGCAACCAGAAAGCTGCAAAAAACTATTTTTCAGGTTTTATCCAGACCATAAGCTGCAGATAGAGCACCTGGAAGATGCAGAAAAGGTTTAACTGCTATCAGGTAGGAACGAGTGGAAGATTCACACAATTTTTAAAGTGAGATCCCCTGTTTACAGTGACTCAGAGAGTGAAAAAACCTACATAACAATTCCCTTTGCAAAAATTTTACTTCCACAGAATTGCTTTTGAGCATGAAAAAAAAGCACACCTACAAGTGTGGAAGAATTAATGAAAGGACAAACAATAAGTAGAAATTGTGAAGCATTCATCTTGTAGGTGAATGTCAACGGGGCCAAGGTGTCGAATAGCAATAGGACACCATTTGCTGAAATAAATGAAGAGTCTGCATGGCATGGTTAAGAATAAAATAATATTTTTACTTCAGGTATTCTCTGAAGATCTGTGCTGTCCTTTCTGCTGCTAGACCATAATGGAAAATTTGACCTTTCAGTATCCTTTTCCCTAAATTTCTTGTGATAAATATTTCATTTTAATACAAAGAAACCTGAGTTCAATATCCTATTCTCAATTTTCAAGAGATAGGTTAGTATCACTGGCCATGCTTTCCAGTGCATGTCGAGGCTCTCATGCCCTGCTCTTTCAATGGGAGATGAATTAAAATTCACAATTGCAGTTAATTTTCTGGAAAAAGAAAGGAAAAAAGAAAAAAGAATGGTGAAGTGGCAGCATCTGGGCAAATGAGGGAAGGCTGTGAATCAGGAACTTGTGGGTCCTAATTATTGGTTTTGCTGTGGGTTTGATTTGAAACCTTGGGCAAGTGACAGCCTTTCTGCCTGAGCTACTCAGTCTCTGTAACGTGAAATACAGCTGTACTCTTCAAAGACAGCTCGTGAGTTTCCATTCCTGAATTTATTCAGGCCTTCCTTGCCAAAGTGGCTCTGATGGGCCCACTGAAAGCACCGCTGAGGTGGAGTGGAGTGGAATGGGCAACTGTCATGGAAGGGCTGTATGTGCGTCCCTCTTGCTCTTGTATCGCTGCTCGCCACCTCCGCTGCAACCAGGGCAGCAGCTGCTCCCACAGACTGAGACAGCTCATGCCCTTCCACCTCCCCTGATCTCTGCCTGCCCCTCTCCGGCTTGTGTGCTCAGAAATATAATGATTGCAAATATGGTGATTATAACATATAACACAAAGCAACTATTAGTTATGAACTATTTTCGTGTCCTAGATCCTAAAACACACATTCGAGGCATCCTAGCATACAGTGACACCTCATTCAAAGCCAGTAGGGACAGAAACTTAAATCCTGTTGAATTATTTCAGATACAGAATTTTGTTTCACCCATATCATGCTATTTATAGATCAGAATAGCTAGATGGAGAACTTCAAACATACAGGAAGAGATTCTCACAGCAATAGAGACACTGCAATTTAAAGACTAGATTCGGTATGCAGACACCAAAACCTGTTGGTAGTTGCAACACTTCAGAAACACTTGGAGTAAAGTGTTCTCTGGAGCGCCTCTCCTATAAGGACAGGCTGAAAGAGTTGGGGTTGTTCAGCCTGGAGAAGAGAAGGCTCCGGGGAGACCTTATAGCAGCCTTCCAGTACCTAAAGGGGGCCTACAGGAAAGATGGGGTGGGATTCTTTATAAGGGAGTGTAGTGACAGGATGAGGGGTAATAGTTTTAAACTGGAAGAGGGTAGATTTAGATTAGATATTAGGAAGAAATTCTTTACGGAACACAAGTCACCCAGAGAAGTTGTGGAAGCCCCATCCCTGGAGGTGTTCAAGGCCGGGCTGGATGGGGCTTTGAGCAACCTGGTCTAGGGGGAGGTGTCCCTGCCCATGGCAGGGCAGGTGGAACTACACGATCTTTAAGGTCCCTTCCAACCTAAACCAGTTTATGATTCTATGAAAAAGAAGTCATGTGCAAAACAAACAAAAGAATGAAATAAGGGAAACAATCTGCTTTTCATTTAAATTAAAGTAATTTTAAGAGAAGGTGGTAACAGAAGTATACTAAAAAAAAAGTTGCTATTCACCAAATGCATATTTTACTACAAAAGTCAGTTGTTTTCCTTTGACTACCCTATCTGCATAGGATCATCTGAATTTATTTTTTTCTTTTATCTGCTGTCATAATTTCAGTTTGCACTGAAGTTGATGATAAGAGAGATTTTCAGCATGCTTAAAGCTGACTGTATTATTCCTACAGCAAAAATAATGGGAAGAAATCTGACTTGAGAAAGTATTCAAATGCAGTACAAAAATACATGTGTTACCTCTAAAAGTCAGTAGGCACGACGCTATAGAATAGCAATCTCATATTTCACTGTCATGTGATATAGATTTTTTGGAGGGAGGTGTTGGAAAATAGGCAAACATAAATTTATTGAATTAGCTTCTACTTCCATTTAAGAATCACTCACATTTAGACTATATTTAATATAATTATTATATATGCTTTTGTTAGTCCTACAGTATGGTACCACCCTGCTCAAGGCAATATCTAAACTCTGTTTCCACGGCACCATTTACCTTCCCATGCCACTTGTTCTGTGTGCATTACTAGAAAATCCTGAGAAATGTTGGATCATTGCACCAATACTGAGTTATCTTCATAAGCTGTGGGAAGGTGGAAACAAGGCAACATGAACCTTACTTCTTGATTTCTTGGATCAGTGTTTGTGGTTTTTTTCTTCATCTGTAACTAAATTGCTACCATTGTCCCACTGGTGCTTCCAGTCCAGTTGTATCATGCTGGATTCAAAGGCAAAGCCTGCAAGTTATATAGATGAGAAGTACTTTCTACAAGCTAGAAGTACACTAATAAATTAAACAATGCCCAGGAACATTCCCAGGCTCTGGTGTGTAGTGAGATATATGAATAAATTTTTAGAGTGGTCTGTGACGTGTTTTTTGCCTGTGCCACCTACCAAGAAAAAAAAAAAAGTCATAGAAGTGTTTCCAGCAGCAGTGTGGGATCAGAATCTTGCAGGGAGATGAGCAGATCTCCACCATTCCCAATGGACACTTGGCATGCAAGCAGCCATGTGCACAGACAAGTTTTGGAGGTTGACAGATTTACTAACAAAAGGTAGGTCAGACCATGCCAGCTGGTTTCACTGCCCAGCACCATTCCTGGGCATGTTTAGCGTTTAGTTTACTTATACAGATGTAGCTACAATATCCACCCCATGCTGGAACGTTAAGGGCAGCAAATGGCTCTTACAGCCATCTGTTCATGTTATATAAAGGCATACAACTTCTAAACATCTGGCTGTAACTTGTTATTCTTTTGTAAGATATTATGGGTGAGATTTAATTCCTTACTAACTACACACTTAATGAAGGTGTGTACATGTGTGTTAGGTATCTAAGCTGCCATATAATCAAATACACTCAACGCAGTCTGTATTGTGAGCTGAGGCTCCACTGATGAGACCTTCACTGATTATGATGGGAACCTAGACATCTAGTTCACCTGTAGACACCTATATTTGTTATTTTAATCCTGAACTGAGTTCTACCCAACATATTTGTGCTTCCCAGAATTAGCTAAGGTCATTCTAACATACAGACAATAGAAAAACAGAGTAATTTTCTTGATTTCAAAATTGTAAGTGACGCTAAAGAACCGAATGATAAATCAAGAAAGCACAGTTTTAATTTATACACAAAATCTCATTCCTTCTCTTTTCTAGCACCTTGAGTAACTTTAAGGCCAGGCAGCTTGGAGTGCATAGCTAGCTCAGCTGAGCTGTGTCTCTCATTTATAACCAGGACTGGAGCATATTCCAGCTCCTATCAATGTATAGGAAAAAGAGCATGGGGAAAGAAGTCCCTCTAGCCTGCAGATGGATGGAGCATCCACAACAGAGCCCTGGGAAGTACTCAAAATATTCTGTGGATACCCTCCATGTGTCTCACTCTCCTCTCTCCCTTTTGGTGAGGATGGAAACTGTTGTTTCTCTTTTTCACCCCTTTCATTTCAAATTCCTTCCTGGTCACTAAGAAGGTAAATTGAGTAACACAGAACACATTCACTGACAGTAGCCAAGAAGAACTTGGAGTTCTTTCCTTTCCTCTTCTGTTTCCTCTGTCCTCCCTCCCACCCTATCCACATCTTCCCCAGACTTCCTATGTGGGGAAATTAATTTCTGATGCATCGTTTTATTTAATACATGATAATTGCATCACGTTTGTTGTAAACAACCTGAAAATTGAGAAACAGTAGATTGGTTGACCATGTCTTCTTTTGGTTTGGAACTATTCCTGCTGGAGATACCAAAGCCCAGGTTATTCATAGTATACGAGTGCTGCTTTTTCAAATACCTAAGTGTAATGATTTTCATCATAAATAATTTTTTAAATTCAATGTGTGAAAGCTAGCTACTTTTTACTATTAAAATGCTAAAATTATCTTAGTCAGTATTTCTTTGATGACTATCACCAGAAGCATTTAAAAGATTTATATATGAGAAGCATGTGTTTCATCAGTAAAACCAGCTGACTTCATATTTTTAACAAAGGCCAAACTTACGTCGACTGATTTTCATTTCCCTTGAATTGCAAGTTAATTTATTGCTCAAATGATTTTGTAATTCCTAAAACGATATTATTACAAGTGTCTGACTGTGACTGGGCAAATAGTGGCATCCTGACCTATTTATAATACTTTTCAAATATATTGCAATGTGGGAACTCTATAGGCTATGTAGCAATGAAAAAAAATGACAAAAAGAGTAAAATATTCCCAGTGCACACTCTTGCAGTTACTCTGCCAGTAAATGGTCTAGAGGGTTAGAATATTCATAAATACATATATTTTACACAATTTAGTGACAGGCATGCACAATTATCACATTGACAGTTTCCTTCATACTATATTTGTCTTCAGCAATTTATGCTTTCTATAATGAGAATTCTGGCCATTTTATTACGTTTGGCACAAAGCACTTAGATAATATTCAGAGCCTGGAGAACAACATAAGATAAATACTCCACCATTAATGGCGTAGCTTTTCCCCACTATACTTATAAGAACCCAGCTGTGCTACAGCTGTTACCAAACTATTGTTAGAGACATCAAGCAGTTCTCCCTCTGCCTCCCAACCTTCATTTATTAGATTTTCTTTTTACTTTTCACCAAAAAATAATGGTTCGGCATGTGAAAAACATTATTAACATGGAGATAAGGGCAATCTGTGCTAAATTACATACTGTTCCAAAATGCAACCTCTACTTCTTTCCTTTGGTTTTCCTTCTTGCCTTTTCTTCTCTAATAGAAATATAAGACTGAAAGCTGCGGAGATGAAAAGGGTCTCAGAAACTTTCTGTGTGAAAGTCTCCTTTTCTGCAGGCATTAATTACTGCTTGCTTCATCTCTGTGCACAACTGCGTATACACTTGTATTATGCTCATGAAGTTCATAATTGACGATGTTCAGAAAAGAAATACTGTTCACACCCCTGTTCTGGCACTAGTATAGACGTGAGATACCAGAACTTAAGCAATCATTTTGACAAAGGCTTTCAATTTCAGACTTAGAGAACACACTTTCAGGGCTAGATTTACAAGGGGATCTAGATTCTCAAATCTGGCCTGGCTACATACATATATAATATAAATGGCACCTATCTATCTAAGCAGGATCTATCCATCTATCTACCTAAGTAAGAGTCCAAAGATTTAGACTGCAGATTTGCACTATTTTGCTATCTCTAATGTTCCCTCAGAACCAAATGTTTTGTCACTAATTTTGTTCATCTTGAACATACTGTACTAGGCAGTGAGTAGGAAGCACCTAAACCCCCTCAGGAGATACAAGGTAGGCATTTTTTTCACCTGTTTAATCTACTCCCTCAAACACTATTTCTAATGTTCTGCAGTGAGCAGCCCTCTCAAGATATCTATAAAATTTCCTGTCTTAATACATAAATGCAGTAAATATTACCCAACAATTATTGTTCAGTGAACCAAGAAATAAATAATAATTATAATAATACCTCCCTCTAATATGTGCCTCTCTCTTCATCAGTACATCAGTACATTTCAGATTTGTTGATGGAATAGTCGGTGTCATTATTCACAATTTATGAATTGGGAAACAGTAAAGTAAGGGTTTGTTTTTTTCCGGAAGTCATGCAACAGTCTACTTTAATAACTAGGTCTCCTGAATCCCTGGTTAATGCACTATTCAGATAAGCTATGAACACAAAAGAACTGTTAAAGACAGAACCAATGAGCCAGTTGCTCTTCATGGACTAATAAACAGTCTCTAGTTATTTCTCTGTTTCAACAGACAAATCACACAAAGGGATTTACTCTTGCTCTTTTATGCCAAGTGGAAACCTGAGATTTGGCATGCTTTCCAGTGAGATGAAAAAGAAGCAGAGGGAAACTTAGGTAAGGTAATTTGGTATCCCAAATCACATCCCATCTGAGACACACGGTATTCAGGCTTTTTTACCACAGGAGGCAGTTGGGCTCAAGAAGTGGCTGTGTCTCGCTCGTATTTCCACCACAACAATTTGGCTCATTCAATGTCTGAATAGTTATTCATAAGCAGACATGTGTTCACTTGTCCATCCTGCATAGCTTATGTTTGTAAAATACGAAAAGCAATTAGCATGGTGATGAGTCTGAGCTAATAAGTCTACTGCGAGGGAGGGTATATTAGCTGAGGGTCAGCATGCTGTTAGCCACAATCAATCAGCTTTCATTTGCTCTGGAGCAGGCCAGAGCAATCTTCTGTCTAATCTAGAAAATAGTCTTTTAGACCCAGAACCAACAACTGGCTACCTCAGTTTCACTCAAAGTTTCTGATTATATTGCAGGGAGCAATGGCTCCTCCAGGCTGGTGTTTCCAGATGTATTGCTGCTGCTGCAAAACACTGAGCACAGGGTACAAATAAACAGGTGTATTGAGTAAGCCACACAAAGCTGTAGTCTACGATGGCTGCTCGCAACCAGTACTTACAAAACTAGTTTAAACGTGGCTCAGGATGCGTACGTGATTTGCAGAGACATTAGAATGGTATAGAAATACAAAGTAAGTCTTATTCTGAACATTTATTATCTGGATACAGCATCCAAATGACTACTTCAATATGTCACTAAGAATTTTGACAAGGTGATTAGTCTTGGCTGACTACTTCAAAGAGTAACTATCCTTTGAAGTGATTTTGAGCTTTTGCACACATCTCTCTAAAACATCCATTACAGCCATTTCCAGGAACCATATGAGGATAGCACACATAAACTATGTCTTGAAGCCTCAAATCCACCTTTGGACATAAAAATACAGCTCTTGCTGAAGTCAATGAGTTGCATATGGTCCTCACACTAATCAAAGGAAAAGATTACACACTTTGAGTCTGTTATTGCACACATCTCTAAAGCTCCACCCTGATTATGTGTTATCTATTTTCTGTTCCCCCAAGAAATTATGTGAGAAAAACTTTCAAGAATTATGCTGGAGTGCAGAGCTGTCATAGCTACCCTGTAAAATATACAGCCTAAATAAGCCTGAAATAGCACAGCTTTCTAAAATGTCTGTATTAAGAACGACATAAATATCTGATTACATGTAGAAAAGTACCATACAGCTATGACCTGCAACTACGAAGACACGTGTTTGAATAACCTGCAGTGATAATAGGAAGATATTCAAATACTGCCTTCAGCTGTTTCCTCTGCTTTTCCAAGGAGGCTGACACTTTACCTGAGTCTGCAGGGGTCCCAGAAAGGAAGAAAAGACCTTGACTGGCTCTAAGTGCAGCAGATCATCTAGTGGAGAGCATCTCCCACACAAGGCATGGTAGAACAGCAAAGTTGTTCAAGGTTTGCCGGTAAGAAATGGGCTATAATTTGCAGCTATGAGGATGTTCCTCTAAATTGAAAAAAGAAAAATTCCAAAGCAGCTGCTGGATGATGGCATCAGTAAAGTGATGCTTCTGACTACTGTCCTCATGACATCTTTTTTTCCCTCTTCTCCCTCCATTCTCCTAATCATACATACACATACTTACACTCCCTTAATAAATTTGATTTACTAAATCCACCAAATATTGTATATTCAGTAGGAAAAAAATGACCTAAAACTGTTTCTGAACAACTAATCAGGAAGTCTAGCTAGGCAACCTCTTCTTCCTCATAAATAATATTTCTAAAATGAGGCTTGGGCCTTAATTTTGATCTTCACTGGAGCAAAATCAAGACATTTCAAAATCTTGCATGAGGAAGATGAGATGTAAACACTGTTATTAAAAAACAGCTGAAGGCAAATGGTCAGATGTCCCTCTTGGTGCCTATACGCTGCTTGCTTTGATGCAGGGATTTGACTCTACATCTCTCAATGGCAGCTGAGTACCCTAACCACCAGGCTAATGTTATTTTCTCTCCAATTGGAGCTGTTCCATCTTGTTTAAATAATTAAGTATCCAGTGACCCATGAAGAGTGTGCTTCTCTAATCCAGCGACTAGGGCATTGGCCTGGCAAATTGACCCGTTGATCTGATAAGAAAGCATTCTGCAAAGACATTTATAGTCACTTCATCCCTAACAAAAAAAGAGGAAGTTGGTTTGGTTTAGTTTTTTTCTCCTTATCCCTGCATTAGTTCTCTCAATAGCCACCTATCTCCCGATTCAGCACTGATTGCTGGCTGCCACAGTGCTGGTAAGTTAGCAATTCTCTATGTAGCACTTTTGCGAAGTGTAACAAAATGTTTGCCTAATACAAAATGGGTTTAACATTATATATAACAGAAAATGGATTTAAAGCAATTACTTCTGAAAATCTTGTTATGATTGGTTTTGGAAAGGGGCTAAGGAAGATTGAATATATATACAGTTGCAAAGTGAACACTTTATATACTTATGTATACTCATTCGGTCTACACTTACAAAGGCTGTATATAGAGTTTCCATCTCTCACATGGTACCAAGTACCAAAAAACTATTCTTGAGGAATATGCAGAATGCTTTAGCAGAGAAACCCATTACACCCAGAGGGCCTCCATAGGGTGGAGTTGCGGGTCATGAAATTTGTTCCCTGCTTCTGCAGAAGGCACCACCATATTTAAGCCTGATACGAACTTTATTAAGCCAGAAAAATATCAGAAATACTATAAGAATCAGATCTCCGCATCAAGACAAAAAGCTTGCTAGCAGACTACCAACCTATTCCGAGCCGAATCAATGTGCTGAATGAAAAGCAAACCTGGCCCTTAAAGCTTCCCACTATGCCAGCCCCGCTCCAATCTCTCTGCAAAGTGCAAAACTGTAGAAAAAGCACAGCTCACATTTATGCCATCATGATGTCTACCTGTTTCCAACGTTTTTATCTGAAAATGTAAATATTGTTCCAGCTTCCTCCACAACATTTTGGTGTTAGGACGCTTGTTGGGATAGGCTTAAGCCTTCTGAAGGGACCTCTCAGTAGGCAACACCTGGGCATTCTCTTCTCCCAAAGAACAAGTGACAGGACAAGAGGAAACGGCCTCAAGGTGCACCAGGGGAGGCTTAGGACGGATATTAGGAAAAGTTTCTTCACTGAAAGGGTTGTCAAGCATTGGAACAGGCTGCTCAGGGAAGCGCTTGAATCAGCATCCCTGGAGGTACTTAAAAGACAGGTAGACGTGGTGCTGAGGGACATGGTTTAGCAGTGGTTTTGGCAGCGTTAAGTTGATGGTTGGACTTGATGATGTGAAAGGTCCCTTCCAGCCTAGACAATTCTATGATTCTATGTTTTGGGGCCCTTTGTCCAAGGCATTTTGGATGAGCTAACGCTGTCCTGAGAGGGGAGACTTTAGCCACTTTGGCCCATTTTACTTACTAAAATGGATTCAGTGAAAGAGGTTTAGTAGGTACAACTGACAACTTTTGCAGAGCTGAATATGGTTCAGGTATCCGTATTACCTGTTGCCAACAGCCTGCTGGCCATTGTAGCTTGGTTTCAAGTGCAGCTACATATGTCTTTGGGAAGAACTGCTGCAGTGACCTGGTGTTGACAGCTCTGGAAAGACCCGGGGGCAGCCTGCCCTTCCTTCTGCCTTCCTGCCCACGAGACCTGCTGTGGGGCAAGGCTGTTGCATGAAGCCACTGCTGGGAAGAAGGGTCTGCATCATCCAGGCTTTAGTTCTTCCAGTAGTTGCCCATCTCCTGCCTCTCATGCTACAGCGAGGACAAACTAGAACATACTACAGAATATATTGACACAAAGTTAAAAATGCAGCCCTAAAAAGTCTATACGAAGTCCGTGCCTGACAGCCTGGGCAATTTTTATAAACCTCTCCCTATCTCTTTCCCCCGTGCTGGCTGCTGGCTTATTTTCCTATGTGCAGTTGTTCGGGAAGTGGCATGAGGCTCAAGCAATGCAGCGGTTGCCATGGAGAGAAGCTTGAGTTTGGACTTTATTTATTTAATTTATTTCTGAATGGCAGTGTGCTGCAGTATGTAAAATCGGCATGACTTGCTAGCACACCGGATACCACAAACCTGGGGCTGTATTTAAGTGTAGCCTGTCTTTTGAAAAGTACCATAAAAAGCTGAGCCTCATTTGCAGCTGATTCTGTTTCTTTTTGAGGATTGGATTTCCCTGGAGACTCATGGCTGCAATGTTCACTGAAGCAGAATTAACAGTTACCTCAATTAAATCACATTTTTTTTACCTGATACAAAGACACCTTATGTCAGTGCTGTTAAATATGCAATTTCAGTGAGACTTTCAGGAGTGAGTGGAGCATGGTCTTTTCATCCCTGGTTTATTTATTTACGTAGCAACTAGAACCACATAGAATCCTTCCTGCCTCCATGAAAAGGACAGAATTTGCAAAGCAACGTTTACAATTAATTAGCAAGGAAAAATGCTACTGAATTTTATCTTTCAGCATTACAGTAAACTTGTCATGTTAAAGTGACACAGGACAAATGTACAAATATGTGAAGGTCACTTTCTTTTTTAGACTCACTAAATCTAATGACACCAAAGCAGTGTGCAATTGCTAGTTAAAAAAACAGGTATGGGATAATGAATCTCTTTGTCCCTCTTTCCCCGCCTCCCTCCGAGTTTTTGAAGCTTTTAAAATGGTCATTGGTTGAAACTAAAACCCACAGGAAGAGCGAGTCTTTATTTGTACCACTGTCATTAAACAAAAAGGGTAGAAAGACAAAGTAATTTTTTTAATTATATGGCTTGTGAGCAAGCTGAGGATGTTGACATGGCGGGTAGACTTTGATCTGTCTGGACATCATAATTTGCACTCTTTTATATAGAAAACAAATACAGCTTTTCTGTATCTATACCTTCATACAAATAAGTTAAATTAAAACATTTACAGGAATATAGTAAACTAGTGTGTAAGGAGATACCTTAAAACTTCGCTTCTGTCATTTGGCAGACTCAGCTCTTGTACCTTACCCAGTGCTTTGTGCATTCCCTGCTGCCTGGGAAAACAGGCACACAAAACAGCCATAGAAGCTCCGCAGGCTGAGCACTATGTCTTTATTCTTATTTTCCATCCATTATATACTGCCAAGTTGCTTTGACAGTGCTAGCTATCTTTTAATTGGTTTGGTAGGTATTATACAGTTTAGTCATATGCACTGATGATTAATTAAGCCAGCTCATATCTGTATTTAAATTCAAATCTAAGGAACAATATTAAATTTTGTCCTTCTCTACAAGATGAAATAGAGGGATAATCAAAGGATAAAATAATAGAAAAATATCCTTTTCTTAGTTATAAAGGGATGGAAATTAATAGATTGGCTCTGATTGGCAACTTTGCACTAAGAGTTATTTAACGATCCACACACTTGAACTGTATTGTAGAATTAATTTTGAAGTAATTCCTTTCATTAGCACAATGTATGTATTTGCATTATGTCAAAGAAGTAATATCAAGCCTTCACTGTTATGAGATCCTTACCTAAGAAGGTCTTATGGCCCGTTGTCCTTGCGTGGGAGTGTAGGCCAATAATTCAGCACTAAGAAAGTTAACATTGAACTTTCCAGAAATTTGCATAGGAGTCTTATGGGACTGATGTAAGAATATATCTGAGAAAAGTCCCTGAAAGAGTTAGTCAACAAAATGTCAGTTGTAAGAATACTGGAGACTGCAAAAGGAAATAAACTCATTTAATGCATATGAATGTTTTATTATACTGTGTATCACTTGGTGTGACCTAGATTTTAGAAATTTGATAAAAGATTCAGGCAGCCTTAAATACGGACATCAGTAGAACCAGCTGCTAAGAGGGGTCTAGAAACTATGCAGCACCTTCTGCTCTTCACTGGTACCTTCTTGGCTGGATAGAAAATTCATAGAATCATAGAATCATAAACTGGTTTAGGTTGGAAGGGACCTTAAAGATCATGTAGTTCCAACCCCCCTGCCATGGGCAGGGACACCTCCCACTAGACCAGGTTGCTCAAAGCCCCATCCAGCCTGGTCTTGAACACCTCCAGGTATGGGGCTTCCACAGCTTCCCTAGGCAACCTGGTCCAGGGTTTCACCACCCTCACAGTGAAAAATTTCTTCCAAATATCTAATCTAAATCTACCCTCTTCCTGTTTGAAGCCATTACCCCTCGTCCTGTCACTACATGCCCTTGTAAAAAATCCCTCTCCATCTTTCCTGTAGGCCCCCTTTAGGTACTGGAAGGCTGCTATAAGGTCTCCCCAGAGCCTTCTCTCCTCCAGGCTGAACAATACCAACTCTCTCAGCCTGTCCTTATAGGAGAGGTGCTCCAGCCCTCTGATCATCTTCGTGGCCCTCCTCTGGACCCACTCCAACAGGTCCACGTCCCTGTTGTGCTGAGGACTCTAAAGCTGGACGCAATACTCCAGGTGGGGTCTCACCAGAGCGGTGCAGAGGGGCAGAATCACCTCCCTCAACCTGCTGGCTATGCTCCTTTTAATGCAGCCCTGGATATGGTTGGCCTTCTGGGCTGCAAGCAAACATTGCTGGCTCATGTTGAGCTTCTCATCAACCCCCAAGTCCTTCTCCTCAGGGCTCTCCTCAATCCATTCTCCAGCCTGTATTTGTGATTGGGATTGGCCTGACCCACCTGCAGGACCTTTCACTTGGCCTTGCTGAACTTCATGAAGTTGGCACAGGCCCTCCTCTCAAGCCTGTCCAGGTTCCTCTGGATGGCATCCTTTCCCTCCAGCGTGTCGACCGCGCCACACAGCTTGGTGTTGTCAGCAAACTTGCTGAGGGTGCACTCAATCCCACTGTCCACGTTGCCAACAAAGATGATAAACAGCGCCGGTCCCAGTACTGACCCCTGAGTAACACCACTTGTCACTGGTTTCCACTTGTACATCAAGCTGTTGACCGGCTTCATGGTAACATGGTAATGCTTTTCAAAAGTTACTGCTGGAGAACTAGACTTCTGACCCCTTCTGAGCTCTACCACCACCTAAAAATTAGGCCAGGCAGCTGATTACTGTTTGAATTTCCATTAGGGCTTGATCTTTTAGAGACACTCATGATAACATACATTGACAGCATGGGGTGCAGCACAAAGCCCTGTCATGCAACACGTGAGAATCCTAATCCTCAGCAGCTGGGAGCTGGTTAGCAGTATCACGTGCTCCTTCCATTCTCGCTCTGAGTGCCCCAACACATGTCTTTCCATGATCCCCTCCTGCTCTGGAGGCAGCCACAAAGAACTGGAAGGTGTCACCCACCACCTGTGGAGCAGAGCTGGCCAGTCTCCTGCCGGGCACTGCCATTTGAGAGTCTCTCCCTACCTTTAGTGGCATGCAGGATATTGACAGTAAAACTCACCACCCCATGAAACAGCCCTAGCTTCAGTTTTCATTATTTACTTTAACCTTTCAAAGTAGAGCCTAACATTTGATTTCACTATGCTATGCTTACAAAGCCCAGCTGTGTGCAACCAGCTGCAAAACACAGTTAACTGGTTGAAATTGCAAACCGGAGGTTTCTAGGCTTTCCCTGTACAAGTTGCCACAGCAGGTCACATGCCAGTTTAAAAGAACATCAGTAGACTTGAACA
This sequence comes from Ibidorhyncha struthersii, assembly GCA_013398815.1. NCBI lineage: Eukaryota > Metazoa > Chordata > Aves > Charadriiformes > Charadriidae > Ibidorhyncha > Ibidorhyncha struthersii. The sequence continues at coordinate 89,556 of VZSZ01011835.1, read as the reverse complement.
GATATATTTTTTCAGGGTTTTTCTTTGACTGACTTTTGATACCAGAGTGGCATCCACCCGGGCCTTCAGAAGTAGACTGTCTTGCTGAAGTCTGTGCTGTTACAGGCTAGCAACTTGAAAAGGCTTAAATACATTAGCCACGTTATTCAAGAAAGGAACAGGAATGAAAAATGCACCTCCTTAGACCAACCTATCCTCTGGGCAAAACACTCATATCAATGATTAAGGAAAACAGGGTCTACTTAGACGATGACAGACAGAAAAAAAAAAATCCCAAACTCCAACAAATATTTATTTGCCAAACAAATCCAAGTGAATTCTTGGAAAGGGTGACCAAGGAAATAGATGATAGAAAGGTGATTAAAGCAATCTGTCTGTATTTCACCCAGGCATTTGATAAGCTGTCACATAAGAAATTGGTGGGGAAACGAGAAGATAGGAACAAGTACTATATTGACATCACTGATTAAAAGCTGGCTGTCAGCCCAAATCAGAAAATGTTAAGTATTTAAGGTAACTAGTTGCAAGGTGGAGGGGCAGAAGTCTTGACACTGGCATGTCCCAACATCTGGGTTCATCCTGAGATTTTTTTACTTTACAGATGATTTCTTAGGTTTTATTTCAAGTGAATAAAAAAATAGATGTAGGGAAACCTTAGAAATGAGGACTTGTAACTTCTATGACTGCTACTGCAATCGAGAAAAGCATCTAGACTCCATGCGTATTAATTTTCTCACTGTATTTTGATTTAATAACATTATTCTTCCTCACACTGCAGAAGTAATTCTCTCTGAAGGTTATACAAAGAGATTAAAGAAAGAGCAAAAAAAATTCTATCTTTTGAATTCAGCAAAAATAAAAAACAGGTTATTGAAAATTATTTTCATGACTTAGGATCAGGACTATGCTGTACATGCCGCACAAAACACTCAGGAAGACAAACAGTAAACTCTTTTTAACTGAAGTAAATGGAAAACCTGCGCATTGGTCTTCATAAAACACACACAAACAGATTTTATTTGTGCTCCCTACTCAAAGACATCCTAAACTAAAGCCCAGGTAGTGGGGGAACCTCTGGCACGTCTGGAGAGCCCGCTGAAATCCAAAGCACAATGTGAAGACAAATATAAAACATTCAGGACAAACTTGGGATTTGTTCCAACTTGAAACAGAAGAAAATTAAGTGAAGAAGCATGAGACTCTGTTGAGATTCAAACTAAAGGATATGTTTCTACAAAATCTCTTTCGCTTCAATCTCTTTGTATATGATTCTTCATTTAATTCTGTGCAATTGCAGCATTTCAGTTTATAAGAGATGTTCATAATCCAGGTTCACATCTTGTATGACCTGTCAGTTTTTAATAACGTATCTTCAGCATACATTCAGACTTCACGCAAAATGGGAAATCTAAAAAGATTAAAGCAATTGTGACAGTCTAAAGCAAAGAAGTGCACTTGCCTAAAACAAATATCTTCACTTTTTCCTCTCTTATTATTAATAATACATGTATAAAGCATATTAAGAACTACAAAACACAAACATGTCACACTCCTTTCTCTACTGCAGTGTTCAAAGTAACTGATGGCTCATGAATAACAGCTTCAAAAGCTGTGTGAAGATACACTTCCCACTACCTCAGGAATACAAAGAGCTTTAATCTAATCTCAAGATGATGCATTTACAGAGGTATTACTTAAACAGAAAAATCTGATCAATAGCCTAAAAGACCCATGTATAATGTAATTTTTAAATGTACCTTTGTACAACTGAAAAGATGGTGGATGTGAAAGTTATATATTTCATGTTCATGACACAGAAATTTCCAAATTTGGTCTAGATCAATATACAGAAGACATCAGACTATGAAAAATGTGATTTTCTCCCTCCCTTACTTTTTCCCCCACTGAATATGAGGAATGGTTCTCTACCAGAGTCATGTGGAACTACTGCAATCTAAACAGGTATTATCAGCAGCAACACAAATGCTCTTTCTGTTTAAAAAACAAAAGAAAAAATGTGGTAACTCTTCCACAGTAAAATTTGTAATGTTGGGCAGGTAATGGTCCTGATTATCTTCCTTGGGTGTTTTGTACTACTGTTATTCAGCTTGGCTTTTCTGACCAGCAGCAGGGAGGAAGGAGAGAGGCAGCTCCTTCTCCTGCCCATATAGTGCCCTCGTCACCAGTTCATGGGAGACCTGTTAGCCAAGCTGCTGCATGTACGCGATCCTAAACTCCCTCAACTCAGTGCAGTTACAATGACCTACATCTAGTGCAGAATTTCTCCAAGAAAGCAGTACCTTCCATCACCCCTCAGCTGTGACAGTGCTTCTTAGCGGGAACCATTTCAAACAATGAAGAAAGAACAACTGCAACTTTTGAAAAATCAAGATAATACCAGAAATAAAGTAGATTATACTATTGGCCTGATCTTTCTGTGTGTGCTTATGAGACTTTAGGATAAGAATTTCAAAGTGTACAAACAAGCAACTTGTAAGTAATACTAATATGAAACAGATCTGAGTTATTCAGCTTGCTTTCTGGTGCAGAAAGCTGGATGGAGTTGACCAAATGAATATGAGAATTCAGCTCTAAATTATTACAAAAGCTCTTTCAGAGAAATTACTCTTCTGACTTTTCATTCGGGTGCTTCACCTTCTTGTACCAAGTGCACTAGAAATCTCATTGTTAATGAAAGGCTTTATGAAAGACAGTTAAAAGTAACCATGTAAAAAAAAAGCCTAAGCAAATATTAGACCTGACAAAAACCATTGAGGTACTTTTATTTTAAATAATGTGCATCTGTTTTACAAAAAGGTGGCTGAATCATTTTAGTCCCAGGGCCCTTTAATTTATTTTTTAAAACTTATTTATTTATTTATTTATTTAAACCAAGTCATTCCATCCTTAGTTCCTGTTTTGGGTTTATTTTAGGGTGATTCCAGCTAGACCATCTCTTCTGAAATTTGAATGCTAACCCTGAAAGAATCAATACAAATCCTTCTGTGCAACCTGTTGTAGGTGACCCTGCTCTGGCGGGGGGGTTGGACTAGATGATCTCCAGAGGTCCCTTCCAACCCTGACTATTCTGTGATTCTGTGATTCTGTGATTCTCCAAAATACAGCAGGGCTGTAGGAACAGAATTATATTGGCCTTAACACATAAAGGTGAGTGATCATAAGTGACTCAAAACTTTCCGAACCATCTCTAATCCTGTATTACTTGAAAAGCTTCAAATTTCTGGATGAATGTATACAAGCACACATTTTTAAAAATGCAGATAACAATGTTTTTATAGATCCTTTATGAAAGAGATTATCCTATAGGACTGAAATTTGCTGTGAGCAAATTTCCAACTTGATGTGAAAAGGAGAAGTCATTCTCCAAAACAGCTAAGGTAGCAAAACTGTTGTTCTTGAATATTTCTTAAAGCATCAGAGCTTATCTTAGTGTGCATGTATTTATATTTCTTTGGTGGTTTTCACTGTAATATCTCAATACTAATACAAAATCTACTCTGTCTGAACTAAGAGGTGGGTGGATGTTTCAGGACAAGGACCCAAATCTACCTTGATACTTTTTATAATGCATATTTTAAATATCCCATGTGTTTCCAAAATTCTTTTGAGTATCTTGCTTGGGATCTTGGCTTAAATTATTAATGCCTCACCCCCATCTGAATTCTCCATGTGATGAGTAGTATCATAAATATTTGCAGTGAAATCTTGTAAATTTAATAAAATGTTACAGGTTAAGGTTTAAACTACAGTTACTTGTTCTTCAGGTGCTTCCTTAATACTCTACTCTGCTGCTGTTCTCACCAGTGCCTCAGTAATGTAAGTACATTTGTTTAACATCAACTTGGGAGTTCACTGATTCTCATTTAAAACCTAGAAACATTGATGGGACTATTTTCATTGATTTCAGCATACTTGGGATCAGGCCTGTAAAAATTTAGCCATATAATACTGCTTCTAGAAATAATCACTTATCAGTCCATCTGGAACAGTACTCAAATGCAGAATAAGATAATATTTGTATCTGAAATATTCAATTCCAAAGGCACTTTGAATTGAAGTGGAAACAGCTGCATAGCCAGAAACATCCTAGTATACTGACTAAATACTAATCATGTACTAGAAACATACGGTTTTCAGTGAGAATTACACAAATGCAATGCATTAATATTCATGAATATCACATGTATCATTAGTATAATTAACCCCTATTCATATATCCATAGCCACGGGTTTGGATAGGTGGACTACCCATCTTGTGGTGGATGGAAAATCAGCTGCACAGCTGGCTCTGCAGTGTTGTGATCACTCATAAAGAGTTCAGCTGCTGGCTGGATACTAGCGGTGTCTCCAGAGGTTAAAACCAGGGTCAGTATGGTTTAACACCTTCATTAATGTCTGGATAAGGGGACAGAGTCCATCATCAGCGATAGTATCAGCTTAGGGGGAAAGGTCAGTACATTGGAGATTAGGACTGCTATTTAGAAGGGCCTGACAGGCTACAGAAACAGGCTGATAACAATCTCATGACGTTCAAGACAAATGTCAAGTCCTGCACCTGGCAGGTAATAACCTCTTGCCACAGCTGAGGTTGGTGGCCAACGGATTACAAGGCAGATTTGCAGAAAAGGACTTGGGGTTCCTGGTGGATACCAAGTTGAATGTGACTTAACAGGCCACCCTTAAGGGCTGTCAAACACAGGAGCAGATTTTCTAGAAAGGCTGCAGATATCTCCAGCCTTGGAGATGTTCAGAACCTGACTCTACAAGGCCCTGAGCAACTCCAGGTTGGCGTTGCTTTGAGCAGGACCTGGACCAGGTGTTATGCAGAGGTCCCTTACAGTTTGTATTATTTTGTGATTCTAGATTTTAGCAACTTGCTCATAAAAATATGGAACACTACACATTTATACTGAAGATGACAAAAGTATTAACTCTGTTTCATACAACATCAACCTTTTTCCATCTTTTATGAGTGAATAGAGTTGTACTTGAATATTCTTGCATAGCATCACTTCCAGTTCAATCTTCACTTCAGAAAAATAAGACGGCATATTTGTCATTCTTCAAGCAAGAAATAATTTTGCAAGTCTGGCACTGCAACAACGAAAGTACAGCATGCTCATAAGCCAGATATTTTCTAGCTAACAAGATATTTGCTCGCGTCTGTTTTATATGATTTAGTGACTACCCTCTGCACAGAGATAGCACACCATTCGTAGCATATGCTCTTTGCTCAGTATGTTTAATAAATAGATTGCCTTCTGTTCATTTGATAACACAAATTTACTTGTCTTAAAAAAATGACTTTGTATACCCTAAGAAAATATAACCTTGTAGAATTGGATTTAGTCTGTAAAATATGGCATTTTTTTGACAGTATCATGCAATTAAAGGGCATACCTCTGAGTGTACATGGCTAACTGGAACATAAAAGTTTACCGTACTCCTTTCCTCTGCTAACTGACCTGTTTTCCAGTGTACCTCTCCATGAAACTCTGCTTACCGCGTTTTCCTTAAAACTGCTTTTTAGCACCCCATGGATTCTTATTACTTGCAGACTAAATGTGTGGCTGCGCTTTAGTTAACCTGAAGCCTTTGAAGAGAAATTAGAGACTCTACTGTGCGGTAGCTTGGAGGCAGCAAAGTTCTTTGCTATGGAGATATAATGTGTGCTTGTGTTCGTGTCACAGCATCTGTATAAATATCAAGCTTGTTCTCTGCTGTATGTTGACAATTTTTTGGCTCTGCATGGTATTCCTTCTGTCTGTCACTATGTTCTAGGTGTCATCTTCCCTGCACTTCCTATGGTTTCCCTTTACTTTGTCTCCTTTTGTCTTTCTGACTTGCAACAGAAAACAACAAATGAACGTAAACTATTATATGACACAATGAACATGGCTTCATATTGTCTTCATTTTTGTTTATAGTTGCTCCTGTTGTTTTACCATCACTCATTCTAATTGTCCTTCATGCAATAAAAATATATTTATTTAAAAAGAGAGTGAGTCTTGATACCTACTAGGAAGTGATGATTCTTTAATACCAGTACCTACCAATTCAGTACAGTACCACCATCCAGCAACTGAATTTCACACATTACCTGTATCCAAATAAAACCAATAAAAATAAATACCAGCCTTTTTCCTAATTTATAGGATTGAAAGCAGCCATTCTCTGAAGCTCTTCTTTCTCTGAGCTCTCTTACTTTGGACAACAGTTTTTCTTTAATAAAGCTCTGTATTAAAAAGCCAAATAAAGTGAGCTTTAATTCAGCTGCAGTGATGTTTTTTCTTGATTCTGAGGAATTATAATATCTCCGCTGAGAAACAAAGTACCAACTGAGATTAAATTTCACACAGCCATATTGATAACCATCCTTCAATGGCCTTTCTCATTTCAATTAGATTTCAAAGGTGCAACAGCAACGAAGTGCTGGCTCTGGATATTCTAAATAGGATACATTTCACTGTACAGATTTTGCAAATCGATGGAACATTAGGGTTAGTTTATTTGCAATACAGAGTCCTGAATTTCTCTCTTTCCAGGGTTTATTTTTGCTACACCAGTCATTCAAAAACATCTCATTCACCTGCTGATGGTACACAAGGCAACATAATTTAATTGAGATCACAGCTTTTCCCTCTGAGCACATGTCCAAATTCTGAGGCACATAAAGACTCCAAAGACAAAAATAACTTAACACATTTGAACATTCAGTTTCTATGGAGACAAATAAAAGTAAAATGTCTAATGTAAGTTCTTATTCAGCCTGATGCCTTACAGATTAGTAGCACTTCACCAAGCCTTAGGGATATATATTATTCCATAAATAAATAAATAAAATAATAAAAAAGAACTACCCCAAACCCCAAATCCTGTGTTTCTAATATGCACTTGTGTATTCTAGCTGTGTAAGAATTACCGCTGGCAGTCAGTTCCTGTTCTTCTATTCCCACCCCACATTACGGCCTTATTGATATACTTGAGGTACCGTTTGTGTCATTTTCAATAGCAAAATCTTTTTGTTGAAACATGGGAAAACTCAAAGCTCAGGACTTTGAGGCTTCTAGCCCTCACTCCAAGGGTTTAGAGAATAATAGCTACAGAGTTAACTGTTACAGATGCCTGATGCTGCTAGGTCAAAGCAATGAATGTTACATGAACTGTCTGACCTTTTAAGCTAGGATCAGCAAAAAAAAAGGCCTGAAAAGCACAGCATCATGATTAGAGCTGTGGAAGTACTCGTGAGACTTCTCTCAGGCAGCTGGGTACAGAGCCCACTTTTTAAAAGTGCATTTTAAGTGGCACTCTAGTCAGTCTTAAAGACCATATTTGAAGAGGTGCTGCTCACAATTATCATCAGCTTTAATGGTGTTTTCTGAATCCTATGCTTTTGCAAGGCTTATTAGTTAGCCTAATGTCTGAGTCAGCTCTTCCTTCAGACAAACTGCAGGTAAACTACAACATGAGATTACCAGTACTGAGGGTCTCTATAAAGCTTTTTGCAAAAATGCAGGCTCTGATGATTATGTTTGAGCCAACTTCTACGCAATAGCCATTTAAGTTGTCATTAGCACAGCATTGGGCTTCATCTCAGTTCCCGGCAGGGCTTTATTAGCTCTATACTGTATCACACTAATTACGGTTACATGTTTTTTGGCCTGAAACTTGCTCACGAATGACCAGCTCAGAGCTGGAGCAGAATGAATTCATCCGTGACTAAAAATATAGACATATAGAAGAAACAAATTACAGTGCAGGAGCCAGACTCAGCCACCTTAAGCTGACCTAACTTACTTGATTTTAATACTGTTAAGCCTATTTATCCAGCCGAGGATCTGCCAAACTTTTTGTGTTAGAAAGGACCATGCATGTGCTCAGCTAAAATTTATTATGCACAAAGATCCCAAACAGCACGAAACAGCAGCGTACAGCTGTCCGACGGACAGAAGTCCCGTTGCCTGCTGAACTAACTAATCCCAAAGCAGAGACAGGCAGGAGCCGCTTCGTAAGTGCTCCCAAGTGAAGGATAACAGCGGCAAGATCCCTCGCGCCTGCTGTGGGCAGCCCGCGAGGTCTGTCCATGCTCACTCCCAGCCTGGGCTGCTCTCGCGCAGCTCTGAGCCAACGTGAACTGTTCCTCCCAAGAGACTGCTTTAGTTGTCTTTCCCGCGTAGCAACGCCGTGTCTGTCTCAGCGTCGTCTAACTGGTAACGAGCACTCATAATAACACTTCAGACATCGGATTCTCGCTTAGCAAAGGCTGCCTCAGTCCAGCTGAGGATTTACTATGCTGCAGACCCACATAAGTTCTGTACAGTTCTGTACAGACTGACCCCTGTCTTTAAATAGTATAGATGCACACCCATGGCACTGTGTCACTAAGATTTACCACTCAAATAAATACTAATTCAGGGATATCTCCACTCCATATTCCACCGCGTTATTGATATTAGTTGTCTGCAACTGCAATTTCACTACATATTCTGGTAGTCTTATTTATATATGTCTTATTTGTACTCTTAGCATAGACTGTTAAGATCTGACTCGTGCAATCAAGTTGTCCATTTGTCTGCAGTTGGCAGCTTCCCCACTGACTAACTCTGAACTCAACGGCCAATTTAAAAGAGAAAAAGAATTCCTAGAGAGAATTTGTGAAAATGAGAAAATGAGTAGACAAATGCACAATACTGTCTTCCCTGAGCCAGAAGCCAGCCATGACACTGGAGCTGGCAGAAGCCAAGTGCCCAGTTGGCACACGGGCGTTAGCCGGGCAACGCTCACAGAGTTGCAGGGTAGCAAGAGCATTGCTACTGTATGGGCTGTTATGTGGGCCAGTAAAGGAACGCTGGGAAGGCGGGAATGACAAGTCAGTCAATGAATGCAATTCATAGGAAATTAGAGTTCAGTATTTCCATTTGCCTAAATAGGAACTCATTTTGTGCATGATATCCTGCTCATCAGTTATCCTGATTAATTAAGGCTTGCCTGTAGACTTAATACATTACCAATTCTCATGAAGAGTAGCTGATGGGAAAATATTTTTACTTACCGTTCACTAAAACCCCCCAAAAGAGATTTCTGTTACTTGACTAGAATTCTACCAAAATACCAACATACTTCCAAGAACTTTAGAAGCGAAGCACTACTTCCTGAGCTTTTCTTGCATGTTTATTTGACTCAACAAGAGCAAGATTCAACTGCCTAAATGAATCTTAGCAAACAGTGTTGAGTCCATATATAGTCAATGTGGAGATAAAGTGCTATTGGGTGAACAGAGTGCTATTCATCTAATCCTAAAAGAGACATCTTAAATAGGTCAGATGAATCATACCCTGAAAGTACGTACTTCTCTCCACTTACTGTAAAGTGAAGCTGGGGTAACTAGCTTTAACATAGACACCTAAGGTGTAAATACTTAGAGTCAGGTGAAATCAATGTCACCTTAGAAACTCAAATGTAGAGTCAGATACTTAATGTACAACTAAACCATGTCAAAGTTCCTACGGTGAAATTCCTTAAAAAGAAAAAAACTGAGGCAAATCTCATTAAACCCCAGCTGAACTTTTCTTTTCTTTTTTTTTTTTTTTTTTCTCTTTTCTTTCCTAGAAGTTAAGGCAAAGACTAAGTCAGTTTTTCAAAACTTCTTAACACCCCCCTGAACAGTTAGGCTAACATGAGAGGCAGACACACTAGTCACTACTTAGAAGCAGAGGTCTTCCCTGCTGTCTCCTCTTCCAAACTGAGTTCTTCTGTAAGCCCCAAATTTGGCAGCCGACAGCACAAACTTCCAGGCTGGTCTGTGGCATACTGACAAGAAATGCGCACAGCCCCTGCCTTCCCCAGTCCTTGCATTTCCTGCACCTGACCTTTATCAGTTTTAACCCAGTTCATTTTGCCCCAACTTGAACAAGCTGAATAGCTGCCCAGGATTACTTAGCAAGACTTAAAATTATCTTTTAGGAAAAAAGAATTCAAACTGTAAGCAAAACAAATATGACAATCAATTCTATACTGTAGTTACTAACAATAATCTACATAATCTAAAATAAATAAATAAACAATAAATAACAATAATCTGTAGTTACTAACAATAATCTTTAGTGACTTTAATAAGTCTAATAATAAGCCATTTCTTACCCTGAACCCTTCCAGGAGGTGACTCATACATGTAGGGACACAACTCACACAGGGAAGCCTTACACCACAATGCCATCTGACACATGCCGCTGCATGCCCCTGAGACCTGCCCCACAGATCATCCGGAGCAGTAGCCTTCAATCAATCAATAGCCATACATTCAGCTGTATGGCTGAATAACTCAAAGCTTGGAGGCCAGGGCACAAAAAAGGTGGGAAGGCCACTGCCCTCCCATTTCTCACACCCACACACGTGCAGATTTTGGTGAGGCACACCTCCAGATCTGCAAACCCTGCTGCAGGCTCCACTGCCTAATATATGGAAATCAGCTTCCAGAGCTGACCTACTTGCTCCAAGGGAGGCCCTGTGAAGTCCCCCAGCTATGTTCATACTTCCATGCCAAGGTCTGGTAGTGAAAACACAGGCAAACCAGCAATATAATTTTTATGGATTTTGAACCTCCTATTAGGGTTTGAGAACAGTAAGATTTGCCACAACAGTCCAGAAGAAAGTTGTGCCAAGGCTGGTCTGGAGTCTCCACAGAGTCATAAAACTTCTCTTTTTCATACTTTTAAGAAATACTAAGAATCTGCAGCCTACCATGAAAACAGTTTAAGACAGCCATAGCTTATACTTCTACCTTGTCCTAACATACCCAAAACCTTATCTAGCATTCTTTGCATGTCCAGCACCGATGGGAAAATAGATTAGACTTCAGCTATGTAACTATAAAAAAAAAAAATCTCAAATCTTTGAGCACATGTCTATTTCAAGAAAAAATAATTTGTTGTCTTGTGCAAATCGACTAAGATTTTGGTATCCATTTGAGAAACCTCCTGTTTACAAAATGTATTTTCATCTCAATAAATAAAAAGGATGCCTTCAAAGACTTGAATGCTTGAAATATTCACACCGTCATCTCCCTAATCCTTATTGCAGACATGCCTCCTATTGCATAACATATTGTGTTGGAGAGGTTTGCAAAAGGTATGCAAACTGTATGCAATATTTTAAAGACTCAGCACTAAAATACAGAAGAAGAGGTCAAGACAACACAGACAAGCTATGATCTTAAACAGTAAAATAAGAACACGCTTTATGTAACTTTTTAGAGTTTATGAGGAGTGAATAGTGTAACATCTATTCAAAGTATTAAGTTCACTAATATCATTAAAATGTGTGACAATCAACAAACACAGCTATAATCCACCTTGGCAGAAGTTAGTGCATGAAGCAAATCCTGACCTGGGAGTCCTGCCATTTTCTTAATTGGAACAATAACTGGGTTTATTTTAAAGAATGAAATTTATTTCTCGTCTTAAGTGATACCAGTGGAAAACAGAAAAATCAGACAGAGCAGAAAGACTACAGAAATGACTGGAAAATAGATGCAGTTGCAGTAAAGTTTCTGGTGACAAAAATTATTTAATGGAAAGCAATCACATCATGCAAGGAAAGTTGTTTATGAGACCATGCAGGAAGGGCTTTACAGCTTTGCTTTAAAAAATACATCAGGGTATTCTGAGTTAGATCTTGACTATATCTCCAGAAAGCTCCATAGGTATTAAGAGTGAGGATGAACAGCGTTATTCTCCTGGTGCACAGGGAAGAGAAATAGCAGAGCAGTATATCCATTTCCCAGTCGCTGTAAAGTGTCATGGCTCAATTAACTTCAAAGGCACTACAAGAATGTATAGCAGGGGAAGAACGGCCCCACAGTTTTGTGCAGGCCCTAACAGGGAAAACTCTGATGACCACACCAGAAACAAATGCAGTAGTCAGAATAAGAGACTGTCTCTGTACAAGTACAGATTCTGTTGCTCAGGATTATCTGTGTGGGCTCTGTTTACATATTGTGCTGGTTTCGGCTGAGGTAGGGTTAATTGTCTTCATAGTAGCGAGTATGAGGCTGAATTTTGGATGTGTGCTTGAAACAGTGTTGATAACACAGGGGTGTTTTAGTTATTGCTGAGCAGGACTTACACAGAGCCAAGGCTTTTTCTGCTTCTCACACCACCCCACCAGCGAGTAGGCTGGGGGTGCATGAGGAGTTGGGAGGGGACACAGCTGGGACAGCTGACCCCAACTGACTCAAGGGATGTGCCGTACCATATGACGTCGTGTTAAGCAATAAAAGCTGGGGGAAGAAGAAAGAAGGGGAGGACGTTTGGAGTGATGGCGCTTGTCTTCCCAAGTAACCGTTACATGTGATGGAGTCCTGCTTTCCTTGGAATGGCTGAACACCTGTTTGCCAATGGGAAGTAGTGAATTAATTCCTTATTTTGCTTTGCTTACATGCACAGCTTTTGCTTTACCTATTAAACTGTCTTTATCTCAACCCATGAGTCTTCTCACTATTACTGTTCCGATTCTCTCTCCCATCCTGCCGGGGGGAGTGAGTGAGCGGTTGCGTGTTGCTCAGTTGCCAGCTGGGGTTAAACCATGACACGTGTAAATAAAATGGTCCTGGGCCACCACACTGGCCTTGAGGCAGGCTGACACTGCACAGCTCTTGCTTGTATGGCAGAAATCACTCTTCCACTCTTCCACTTCCACAAAAAAAGATGCCTACATCAAACTGCCTTTTGGGAAAGACACATGGCCAACCCTAGTTCTTGAAACAAGCCCAGGCACACACACAAGGAGTGCGCTGGCACTTAACTATGTGGATGGCCACATGCAGTAAGGGGACTCAGACCTCGGCCCACTTCAGTTTACTGTGGCAGATGCAGTCACAGGCACTGGACAGTACGGTTCACCGAACTGGTACATATGGGATTCAGATCAGATGTGTACAAAAGGGATGACCCAGTCCTACAATAGGAGAGGTTAGATAATTACACTTACAAGGAGAAAACGAAGGTTTGATCAAAGAAATGAGAGGGGAAACCCAGTTTTTATTACTATTTATCTTCCCTGCTTGTATAGTAACAAAGATCCTAGCAATGACCCTCAAAATGCTTGATAGCACGCTGCACAAGTCTTGTGTCAGAGGATGCCTCGCTTGCCCAAGAAATGCACTTGTTCTGGGATTTCTTTGAGATGAAGACAATACAAGTGAACCTAGAAGACAAATTAACAAGGCAAATGGAAGCTGAAGAGTTTAAAGAAGACAGACACTCTGTTTAATGGTGTTATTCCACATTATAAAATGACTTAAAAATAGTATCCTTTTTAAGGGGAAAATGCTTCCTATACTTATATCTTAAATGTGTTAGTGAGTGCATCTCCATATTCATAAGGAATTGCTTTCTTCTCATAATATTTATCTACTTTACTTGGATCACATGCTTAATATAAATGCAGTGTTCCAGGGAAAATATCTTTTGCTTGGCTTGTTTCTGGTCTCTTGCAGATAGATAATCCTCTGTTTATTTAGCAACTACATAATTTGATAAAATAATATCATGGGGAAAATATGAGTTTCAAACTCCAATTTGTGATTTTGAGACAAATATAGCATTTTTTTATTGAGTAAGAAATGAACAGTTACAGTGGGTGCGTCTTGCATGGTGTGGAAAGTGCATTATGAGAATGAAGGTAATTCTCTGCATGGAAAAAACAACTGTTTGGCTGAATTCAGTGAGAATGTTTTATAAGATAAGACAGGAAATCCGGTTTTGGTTAAAACTCATGAGGACTTGGGATACGCTTCCGAAGCCTATTTTAATATTGATCATTTTTGGCTGCATCTCAACTTACGAAAAAAAATGATATTAAAGGGGATACCGAAGGGAGGCAGGTAGAGTCTTAATTGCAACATCCAGAAAACAATGTTTGCTTAGACTGATTTGCATTTTCCTGTAACTATATGTATTTAAACCATCGTCAATGGGGATATAAATCAGATTTAAAGGTTGATATCTTCCTGATTATGTTGTAATTTGAAAATTGCTCAGTTAATGATTATGAAACATATTTCTATGGAATGGTGTAATATTTCAGCATTCGCTCCTGGGGATTACTGCCCAATACCGTCATTAAAACAAAGCAAAAACCTGATGGCGGATGAAGTATAAACATTGCTCTATTAGAATAAGATGTCATAAGAATTGTAGCTCAAGCGCTTACATAAAAATTTGTGAGCTACTGTCCCCATAGCAACAGGCAACAGAATTTAGCTAACATAGCTGCTTAGCTGCTTCCCATTCTAGGGACTTCATTGTCATTGCAGTTTACAAAATACAAAAGTACTTCTTCTAAGACTCTGACACAGTAAACAGACAAAACATTGAAAACATGTTGAGGAAGGTATAGCTTTCATTTCAGATGCAGGCTAATAAATGCTTCTTTCTCTGCTCACCTGCGTTTCATGGGATTCTCTACCTCAACCCACCATGTACTAATTTAGTTCTTACAGTGCAGGAGATCCAGTGAAAGGCACCTGAAGCTGGCCTGTCTCTACATTAGTCCGATTCTTTCTGGAATGTGCAGAAGCAGCTTCTTTCCTGGCAGATTCCCTTTTTCTCTCTTTCCTCCCCTCAGTTACCAGAATGAGATTCACTTCAATGCGGAGAGTCAGCACAACATATCTGGGGCACCTGTTAAATCTCATATTGAGCCTACACACAGTTACTAATTTAACACACTGCTGACACACTCGCATAGCTGTAAGTCTTTTGCTTCCCCAATGGTTCTGTGAATCTTGTTATTAATCTGAATCACTTTAAAGTACTTTTTTAAAACATCTGGCTCCATAGTTTTCAATTTAGAAAAAAATGTCTGTGAAAAAGATTTAAAATCAGAACATAAAGAGACACCAGAAGTAATATTCTCGCTAAAGGTACTCTGAAATTTCGCACTTGAGTAGCTGTGGTCTAAATGGAAAGATTGGGGGAGGGCCATTAATTTCTATCTACTGGAAGTTTAGGATTGCCAGCGTGCAATCCTTGCCTTGCAAAGAATAATGTTTCACACCATTTTGTCAGTGAGGCTGGAAGAATTCCTTCTGGAGGAGAGATTTAATTGATGTTAGCAAGTGAATCACCACCTGTCTATGGCTAACGGATGCTTTTGAAAGCAAGCTGTATTGGCCACTGCATTTGATAGACTCCGTAATGAAGTGCTGGCTCTGTCTCTGAAGTTCTCCTTCGCTGAGCCCCTGACAGGGACCCTAAGGCACTCACCTCTTCACAGATCCTCCTTCCTGAACAAATATATGGAAGGTAAAAACACTAAGCTGTTTACTTCACAGCTGAGAATTAGTTATGCATGTTAGAATGCAGATAAATTATCTGACTTCGAAGGTATTTTCTGATTTTGGTGAGTTGAACAGTGCAAAAAAGACAGGAACCGACGCGGGTGGTTGGAAAAGCAGCTGTGGTCCTGGAGTTCAATCACCTGTCCTGTGGGTAGGTAACATGAAAATCTGACAGCGGCAATTCAGGGATCAATGTGTCAGATGCAATAGATGCCACTCATTAACTTCACCTAAAAAACATGCAAAAAGTAACTATGGCAGCTAGCTGGTTTTTTTCCAACTACAATGCAATGCATGCCTTTTTCCAGACAAAGATGCTATGACACAAAGGCATAATCCTCTACTTCTACATCCATCCAAACAAATATACAGAACCTGCCTATTACTTCATTCATGCCAACTACGTATGATCTAGCACTTTGATGAAGGCTTAAGTGTTCAGCTGATATGAAAATAAAAAAGTATTTCACCTACCACTGCAATTATTACAACAGTATTTTTCTCCTGCAGTTGAACGTACACGATAAATGAGCATTGGGTTATGCTACTTGAATAGTGCATTAGCCTTTATTGTCCTACAGGACAAATTCTGCAATATCCTCTCACAGACTTCATCACAGCAATTTCAAGTTCTTGACCTGCGAGGCAGGTTGAGTGTGCCTGCCAGACTAGAAAGGATAGCAAATATCCTGTTTCTGCAAAAACTGAGTGAGTGTTAACCACCAGGACTGTAAAAAGGCATCTCCATATTAACTAACAGTGCCTAGTCTTGCATTAAAATCAAACACACATATACAGGTCACCAATCTTGACAGATAAGTCTACCACATCCAAAATTTCTGGTTAGAGGAATCACAACCATGTCAGAGGTAGATAGAGCTATGGAAGACATTAGCTGCTATCACCTCTGATCCTTGTGATCATTTCCTGGGCTGAGACTGAATCAGGAAACTTCTAGAACTATGCCCCCCCCCCCAATCAAATTATCTCATAAAGTTTATTTTGAAATAGTAAATACTATGTATGGAATTTTAACTTCTGAGCAGTGTCACTTAATATTTTCAGAAGAATATGTTTATGTAGCAGTATCATTTATTCTTGTTAAAAACCTTGTAACAGCAATGAAATATCTGACCTGTGATCTATGCAATACATTAAACTTCTGTGCAGATTTTGTTGGCGTGTAGAGAGTTATCTGAACATCTATTCTCCTTGGCATAGCTTTCGTAATTCACAACTGAGACTCTTCATTTCAAGAGAAGTAAAAACCTTAAGGCCTGAAATAAATTTAAATTTCAAAAATATAATTCCAAATTTAAAAAATATTCTGAGGCGATATTGTTTTAGGGAAAATAATCTCCAAGAAAGCAATACTTAAAAAAATCATTTAGAACTACAATATAGAACTATTCTTTTAAAATCTTCCTTGTTGCATACACAAAAAAGTAAAATTCATAAAGAAGTGCTGCTTGATCACTTAATTGGCTATTGAAGATCATAATGGTCATGATTCATATTGTGCCCTGAAAAAAAGTTATATATCATAGAAAAATATGTACTAATATAAACTACTTATTTCGTAGAATATTCTGGGCATAACCTTCAGCTGCTACAAGCTGGCCTAAACATGTAACTAAGGAGTAGCATTGGACAGCACGTAATCACAGTAAACAGATACCTCATCAATGCAGTATTTCATACTTGTCTATTTTAAGCAGCTACCACCTGAAAATTTAAAAGCATTTTTGATATTTAGCTGTGCTACATTTAATCCATGTTACGAAAATGAGGAAATTGAAGGAGACAGGTTTTAAGTGAGGAGGCAAAGTTTGCACGAAGTCAAGCTTTAACTTGTGATTGCCAGACTTTTGTTTCAATTCTTTTTACTTCCTGACAGCGTTATAGAGAAAACAGTCAGCTTCTTTCCAAAGAAATGTAGGATCTTGTGCAAAATTAAACAAGACAGTTTTACTAGTAACTACAATGGAAAGCTCAATAGCTATACACAATATTTCATAGATATGTCAGAATCTATAAAAACTCCGCACTTTGGCAGATTAATGTCAAATTTATGCCTTGAGCCAACATGGTTGTCCTCTCTTCAATTCAAAATCTAAATTATCCTCCTTAAGGATTTGCCGTTGGCTATAATTCCAATTTAATATCTTCTTCATATGAGTTCTTGTGGACTATAGAATTAGTTTAAAACATCCGAATGTATTTCTTTTAGGAGACTTTAACATTCCAGAGTCTTCATTTGACCCGTTTCTCTTAATATTATGAAGTGCTGGGGCTATTTAAGATGTTCTGCAGCATAATAGGTTCAAAACTATTTCCAGCAGCATCACAGGCTAAACGTAGAGCAAGAATAGTTGAATGACAGTTTAGAAAAATTGCTGCCTTAATAGAATGTTCAGGATAATTTCACAAACCCAATATCATAATTACTGTTGCCCTTGCAGCTCTCAAATAATTATGTTTCAGATTTTTCTAAAAAGAAATGTTTAATTAAAGAAGAATCAAGCCATGAATTCATGTATTTGCAAATCAGAGATACATCATGTAGTTCTGCAGTATCTAGTAGAGTCCAAATCCTTTTTTTTTAATTTTATTTCCTTTTAATTCTGTTTGGTGATAATGAATGAGGTGTATAATTACTCTTATTCATCCTGTACTCTTAACATGAAGTACCCCAGAGCACTTAAAAACAATAATTAATAAAATATCAAGAAAAGAATTAATTAAATGCACAACTAAAAATTAAATCCTTAACTTGATATTAAACATGATCAAGAATTGTGCAGAACTCATTAAGACTTTGTATAACTCATGTTATACAAATGGCTAACAAATGACTGGTAGTACCTGTACCTCTATACCAACAGCTATTTATAAAGTTCTTGTTGAACAACTATAAATCATAATGAAGAACCAAAGAAATGAGACCAAGTAATTCTAAAGAGTAATATAAACCCATAAGGCAAAGCACCAGCATCATATGTCTCTGTGAAGCTCCTAATTTCAACTGAGTATATAGATCCTCCTAATTCTGAAGAAAAGTTCACATCCCTTTCATTTTCCCTTTTGGAATATATTTAAGTGGAAAGTAAACAGGTGAAATTGAGGATAAAGAAATAAATATTTGAACACAGGAATGAAATTCACACAACTGTCAACTAGTCATTTTTCTCTGTTTTCCCATCTTTGTTACTCCATGACTAAGTCTGCACTCTGGAGCAGGGATACACCCCCACGCTGTGTGCGCCCCGATTCAGCTTCCCCAGGCACGTGCCATCTGCATCCTGACCCCAGGAAACGTTTGCTCAGGGACATGCAATCCTCATTGCTCAATCGCCCATAAGTGGCAGGCTCCAGAGCAGCCCAGATGGGAAACTCATGAGCTGGTTTGGACCAGGAGCCTGAAAGAGCTTGGAAATAAAAGAATTCACAAAATAAACTTCAATCAATTTGAAATAATTTTTTTCATCTTCTCTCCCAGTGCAAATACACATATCAGACTTTTCACTTTGATATGTAACGTTTGGTTTTCTACCTGCAGGTTCATCTGGCAGCCTACTTTGAACAGCAGGATTATGCACAGTTAAATCCTAATCAAGACTCTAAAGGCAAGAGAAGTATAGTGTACACGCAAGCTTTCTCCTCACAGTTTTCACTTGAGACAAAAAAGTCAAGGGGCAAAACGAGAACTGTAAGAAATTAATAGACCTAAAAAAGTTATGAAGCCAGATAAGACCTATAGCAGATGAAGTATAATAGATGAAAGGAGGCTTGTTTCTTCTTTGTGGCTCTGTCCATTGAATTTTACAGAAGAGGAAGCACAAAGGGAGCTCAACCGTGAGTTACTTCTTTGTTTTGCTTTGTTTACTAGCTAGCTCATCATACTCCACCCCCCTATGGTTTGATGGCTTTCATTTTATGCTTTGTTTTGGTGGGTTTTNTCAAGCTTGTATTCAGCCTGAGCTGAAATATCTTGCTCTTTTTGAACTTGGTGTAAATCAAAAATAATGTCACTAAAGTTCAGTAGAAAGGTTAGGAAAAAAATAAATCGGTTAGTCAGATTTCAATTCACTGGGAAGACATTTCCCTGGATAAAATCAAGAGGACAGCTAGCCAAAAGCATCTGTGAAATAATAATTTGTCCAAATTTGTTCTTTAAAGATCTGTCAACTCTAATCAAATAACACTGAACTTTGATATTCTGTTGTTGATACTTTTGGACTAAATTCCACTCAACGTTACTTGTTCTAAAACATCCATTTTTCATTAATATTCTACCCAACCTTAAACATGCTTTGGGCAAAGGCAGAGAAAAAGGATAAAGATGAGACTTTCTGAGCTTCTGACTCAGTGCTACAGTAACTGCAAATAATATGGCTGAGCAGACACTTCCAGATCAACTTCGATTTCAGCCACAAAGCCCCAGTACCGGTGTAATGAATGAAATGTCCATTTAACTTTTAGACCTAGCAGATCTGTGAACAGGAAAACGCACAGTTCTGTAGGCTATTAACTAACCTGTGAAATGATGCTCATTATGCAGAAAAAGTGTTATTTCTTCTGGAAAATGAGCAGGTCACCAACCAACTACCTTGATCATATACATCCAGAAATTAAAATGGGTATTTTGTGTTCACATTTGATTAGCATTTGAGACCCCCTTTCTCTAAACAATTCTGACAGGACTGCACGTGCCAAATTCCTACCATAGCTCAAGCTACTATACAAAGACCTGAGAATGTTCATTTCACTTAGCCCTATCTTAGGTCTATCGACAGCACTGAAGACAACAGTCTTTTCCCTAGACTATCAAATGACTTTCAGGAACAAAAAAAAAAGAAACATTTTGAAGTCGAAATCTAGCATTACATCTCTCACAATGAAGAACTGTTAGAATAAATAAACAGCCACAGCTTTGTCTCTGAAGTATTTTGTAAAACCTCAAGCCTATTTATATGAATTGAAACAAAACTTTATTCATCATTAACACAATGAAAAACAAAGTCTGTGGATCTTACTGAAGAGTTTGCATACTTTGAGGTACTAGTAAGGAAAGGAGATAAGATTCCGTGCTAAAGCAGAATTAAAAGAAAACTCAACAGAAAGGCAGAATGTGCATTTGGATTATCTACTGTAGATTCCTAACTCAGGTGGCACCTAATTAATACACGTGATCCAGAACAGGAATTCACAGGCATGCTTCACAGCCATTGGAAAGCAAACCAAACAACTGCTATTAACTACCCTCTCCATGGAGCTCGTATTTGTTACAGGTACAATCTTAATCTTCTAAGTGAGTTAATACAAGATATTAGGTATAGGGATGTGGTTTGAGATGCATTTGAATGGGGCATAACTCAGTGTAGCAATAGGTACCTTGAATTGAAATAAGTACCTGGAATTGCCTTTGCAATTCCAAGGGCATGTGTTCACATATGAGTACACAAAAGTAACAGAATTGAAACACACACACACCTTTTTTTTTTTAAAAATAACAATTATTACTGCTTCTGTCTACAAGGGGACCTGGGATAGAGCCATTCTCCATCCTTGCTATTGCACGGAAAGGGAATGCAAGGAATGCAAGAGCTATGCTTGAGTGAGCAGTCCATTGCTAAGGATGCTCTCCCAGGAGTCAGGGTTCCCTCATTTCGGCCTTTGTAGTCACTGTAGTTTTATGCATTTATCCAAAGACTGTAATACAAAATACATAACTTATCCTTCAAGTAAGAAGTAGAGTCCAAAACTCCATCTCTTCCTCACTAACCAGGAAAAAATGTTATAAGGAAAGCAAATAATTGCTTTGGACACACTACTGCAACAGTTTGGACAAGCTGCTGTCACCAAAATGTGTTTTAAAGCAAACAAATAGAAGACTGGGAACATCTGGGAACAAAGGACTTAGACCTACAGCATGGTTCATTTTGTTCTGTGAGGCAAAGACTCAAGGAAGGGTTTAAATTCATTCTGATCTGGCCAGTTCTTGGAACCCAAACCTCTCAAGGTTCTGCCACGAAGGCACAGGTGGGATTATGAAGGAATGTAATTATCTGAACACTGAGCAAAAACCTTTGGTTACAGGGACAGGCAGCACCACATTTTCTGTTTAGCAAGTTCCTGAAAAGTTATGAGGAAATTTCATATCCTTACATGCTTTGAAGTGTCTTCCCTTTTTTTCATCCCGCTCCCCAGAGACACATGCTGGCTAATCCTCCTTTCTCTTTGGAATTATGATCACCCAAAACTAGGTGCTCACCCAGGTACGAGCAGATTGGAAGAAGCTTGATTTCATGTGCTGCCATAAAAGGCATTCCCTTCCACCTCTAATCTCATGTTAGCCACATCAGTCTAGGGGAAACCCATTCACTCCTATTCTGGCAGCTAAATTTTGGGATCACCACTTGGATTGCTTGACACAGACAATCACTGCAACCTGAGCTGGCAGTTCTGAACTGCAGCTAAATGCCTAAAAGGGGGTGTGAGAAAGGAGGTGTTATGTACAAATAAGAAATTACTTTGCTTCTATATACAGCATTTACAAAATTTCTACATGAATATAGGTTCTGAAAAAGTTGAGAGATTTCCTAGGACAGCTGTCAGAACACCAGTCTTACAGTGTGAGCCTTAAAGAGTACAACATAACCAGTTTGCCAGAACAAAGTTGAAAGGTGCCTTGACTGCTACATATAAATTTTTAGTAGTCACAGGGGTGTTAAAATTGTCATAGTCTAAAGATATGGAAGGTGCAAGGTTTGCAGGCCAAGGCAATAAGTTCATCAGGCCAGGTGGCACAGCCAAAAAAGGTGCACAAGCTTCCTTGTGCATAGGCTTTCCAACAGGTCACTGCGAAGAATCAGTTTTTCATAGACGCTTGTTCAGAAAACATCGCTGAAAAAGGGAGACTTTTCAGTCTTACTGTCAAAGGCATAGCAAAAGGAAGACTGGCAGCTGAAATTAGACAAATTCAACCTTTCCACAACATTGCAATTTCCTAGCACTAAGGGTAATTAAATATTGGAATGGCTTACCAGGGGAGCTGGTGGACTCGCCATTGCTTGGAGCTTTAGGACGAGATTAGATATCATTGTAAAAGAGATGCTTTAATCCAGCTTCTGGAAGTTCTCAACATGCCCATAACACTTGCAGCTCTGCATTAAGACAATGACTATAATCAAATCTCATACTTTAGGGTTTCAGCTGATCAACTGCAAGGGTTATAAAGAATTTCTTTTTCCTTTCACATAAAAACCAGACAGATACTTTGGTGTGGTTTATATTCTGATCTGTCTCTGAAGTAGCAGAGATTACAGAGTGTACAGAATACACAGGGGGAGCTGGTGCAGTGGTTGGTGGTGATAGGGAAAGTACTTTTTCTTAGCCTTAAATTCACCAAGCAGTCATGTCCTCATGTGAGCTCACTTAGAATTTGGATGCAAACCACCTCTGATCTGGGAACTGTGTGATTAGGTCAGTGCAGAACCAGGTTTGATCTGTGCGCCCAGCTAGGGGCCAGGCATCAGCACCCGCTCAGCGTTGCGCTACCACAGCTACGTGACTTTTGGAAAAGAGCCGTTTCATGCTCTGCTGCTGCCGAGCACTGGCCAAGGGTCAAATGAAGAACTATTGGATTGCCATACCCTTAGAGGTCTTGTTAATGAATCTTGCTGGATTAGCTCAAAGGGAGTGCTTTTCCCAAGGTGAGATAAATAGAAATCTCAATTGAGTTTGTTTTGAGTTTGTTCAGTGTGAGATCCAAATCACCTGTTAATACACTAAGATCATCTGGACATATCTCATCTAATTAACTAATTGCTATTGAAGAAGCATAAGTAACACCTTGATCTTCTCTGTCTCCTGAAAATTAACATGCTTTAGCCTCACTAGAGTTATCGCATTTACACACAGGTATCAAGATGGATTTAGTGTTCTGTGTTTTCCAATATAACTAGATACATAAGCATCCCTTTTGGTGTTTAATTTAGCTACATCTATACCATTACAATCTGCACTATTTTAGCAGAATACTGTCATGACTTAATTATTAAATGTAAGTAAAGCTGAAGACAAGACAGGACATTCTGCTGCATTTACAGTTTTGTATGAAAAGAGTATGTCTCATCTCTGTCAAATAAAGCATAAAATGAGAAATGGTTCCTCTAGTGATTTCTGTGAGCTGCACAGTGGCATGTCCATACTGTCACTCTCCAAATAAAGATCTACTTAAGTCAAGTCCACGTTTCCAGGCTTTTATTCTTCTCAGCTACCTATATTATTCTGCTACATCCCTTTGACAGTGAGTTAGATTCAAATATATTTCTGTCTGTGCTAAATAATGGGCCATTTGATGGAGTTGTGCACAGCCACACCTGGAATGTAATGGAGGCATGTAATTCACCTGTCCGGCAATTCAGGACTTTTTCCATGCAGAATAAGGATACCATAATCTTTACCATAATGCTGAAGCATACATATTAATAGAAGGCTCTGTTCTCAGTATCGGTCATTATCATTATGTTAAGGTCGTCATATTTCAAAGTAAGGATGGGACACACCATGATAGCACTATCTAGTAACACAACATATTCATGTAGAAACAACAGCAGACTCAATTTTTAAAAAGGAGAGGGAAAAAAAAATACACTGATATTGCTTGTCTCAATGTCTATCTTGGTGACATGTGCGTATGTTTGACAGCAATCGTGAAGATCATATTTACAAGATGGCCCTATTAAGCAGTATGTTATTCCATGAGTATCCTTACTGAAACCAAACCAGACTACTCAGAATAAGTCTCCTCATCTGGGATGAAAATGGCAAAATTTGCACTTACAATCTTCTGACTTCTCAAACAGTTATCACTTGGTCTGCTTCTGTATTTGAGTACAGATAGCTCTGACAGACTGTACCCGGCTCTGCTCCACACTGCACACAAGTTTCATGTTAATGAACGTCCACTCTTTTTTTGATCACTTGTTCTACTGAGATTCTTACAGCATACCTAATGCCCACAATGCAGGAATGCTTGGAAAACCTCACATAAACCTACTGTCCCATGATTTTTAAAGAATACTCTTTTAAACAAAAACCGAAGGAGGAATATTGTATTACGCAATAGACACATTAGAAGCCAATTACATAATAAAGACTAATATTGTTCTAATGATAAATATCATCACAATTTTCATTAAATCTCTTTGGGATACAAAAATTATGCCGATTCATTTGAAGGATTATTCAAGAGAATTTTGAGTACAGGAAGTGTCTACATATTTGCAGCAGAAATTTACCTTATCACACCGAGTGTGCATTTATGTGCCTCCTGTGCCAAAATTTTTACCCGAGTAACACAGAAGTTCACGTGGTCACTGAGTATCAAATTCTCTGCTCTTGTATTTCTGCTAAAAAAATCCCAACTCAAAATGTCTGAATTATAGTTGTAAGATTCTAAAATCTTTAATTGAGTGGACTACTTTTAAAGTTAATGAAAAATTGAAGTGTACAGGAGAATTCAGAGAATTAACATAATTGTGTTCTCACCCTTTCTCGATTCCTTACTGGAAATGATGTCCTTACTGTTCAAAACTTTTTTTCCTATACATTTCTAATAAGAGATCTAGAAACTCAGTCTTGTATTTCTTGAGTCTTAGCTTTCCTTAAACACTTCCAGGTAGTTTTTTTTCTTCCTTTTGGAATCACGTGCAAGTTTGAATTAACTTAAAATCTTTTCATTTGGATCTGGTATTTTGGATTAATACTTCAATTCTATTACTTAAAGTAGTGTGTATAACAGCTACCCCTTCTTAATTTTTTAGAAACTAAAAAACACCCTAACAGTACAATTTTGACATGTAACAAAATGCAGTCAGAAGCACACCAATTCAATTTTACACCCCCTCCCCCCAAAAGAAAACTCAATAAACTCAATATAAAACACACAGATAACATAATCTAATCTAACTGTTCACTTTACCTGGAAATGCATGCCCTGTTAGAGAATCCAAATCTGAAATTAAAACAGTAAAAAAATAGTCTTTAACACTAATTCAATATTAGNTTCAATATTAAAAAAAAAAAAAAAAACAAACAGAAAAAACAAAAAACAAACCTGGCAAAAAATATCACATTATCACCAACATCAAATTTTAAACATACATATATATAAATGAAAAGCAAAAATAGAACTCAGCATTACATTATGGATTTTTCCTCTCCATAGTTTTATAAAGATGTAAAATAGGATCTAAAGATGAAAGTCTTGAACACTATGAGAAACTAATTTACTTTACTCTTTAAGATAGACATACCACAATTAAATAGAAATTTTACAATATTTTTCAATGAACCTCTGCTTTCAACTTTATATCTTGAGTATAAGCATTTGTTCTGAGGTTGTACATAAAACAATAATTAGAAATCTGCAGAATGTTTTTTAGATTATACCATTTTAAAAATAAGATTTTCTTTCTTGATCATAACAAATAACAGAACTAATTTTGTCTATCCTAGTGTTAATTTTTTCATATTTTTTTCAAAAGTTAGCTGTTTTGAAAAAGAAATTGAGCTGGAAGTATTCCTGCTGACACCGAAAAGCATAAATTAGGGCTTCACTAGTCAACTTGCATCTGAATAGAGAGCAGGGAAAGCACGAGTGGCACTGGTGGCACCAAAATGACCCCTCCCAAGCTTGCACTGGGACCAGAATTCAGAATGTCATCTTTGCAGTGCATTGCCCCACCTTTGGAAATTCCATTTTCTTAAAAGAAACATACTTAGTAACTTTAAGGAGTTACACTTAGAGATTCACTTGTAAATCTATGGCCAGAACTAAAAAGAGTAATTAGCTCTGATAAAGTATGGTCACAATATCAGCCAGTATTGCTTTTGCGTTCCCAAGGTGTAAGGCTAGTTCTCAGACATACCTGTCCAAAAAAATCCCTTCATAGGTAGTGTTCCCTCATGCAAGACAGTGATGTGAGCACATTTGGAAAACAAGCCCTGTTTCTAGGAGCAGTCCACCAGTTCCCAATTTGCTCACCAAGATAGCGTGGGCGACCCTCAGACTGTCCTCCTTCTCATCCTCTCACAACTGGGATGGCAGAGGGATGCAGTAGCTACGTTCTCTTGGAAAAGTGTAACAGGCAGATTGCGGCTGGCCAATTTACCCTACTATGTGTACACATAAGCTCACTTGGCATTTATAGGAATTGAATATATGTATTAGCACTGCCTGGAAAAAGGTAGTTGGGCAATCTAGGCGCTTCATTAGAAACTTATAGTACCTTCTTTAAACTACTTCATATTAAAAAATGATTTTGTTTCCTGATTGCACCAATCAACAGATACAAGATTATAGGTTAAAGGTTTAAGCCACAGAAATCCTGAACTTCTTGTAATATAGTAACTGATCCTAAAAATTACTGGGAAAATTTTTACCAATGAAGTCCTGGATATACCACTTCTCCTGCTGGAAGACAGGAGGAAAATGTGCTTGGTTTTAATAATTTATAACTCTTTAAATGAGATAAATTTCCTGAGGACTGAGAACATGCTTAATGTTGTAAGTGAACATGGGAGAAAACCGACCCAAAATGTGATAAATGGACTAGAGAGAATTGCTTTCCGAAATCCAAGATAGTGAACACAATGCATTACCTAACAGTTCCAGCGTGCAGGGTCTCAAGCTTTATCATACCAAACTTTATCATAAACTACAGCAGAAAGAAAAACTAATCTCTGCATTTTTCCTTCCAGAGCCTGAGAGACATGAGAATGTTGTTGCCCCCTAGGAGCTCATAAAAACCCCACCAAAAATAGATTATGCATAAATGGAGTACCTAGCTATGCAGTGACTGCTCTCTGAAAGCACAGAGACTGGATGCAGCCACCATGCAAATCTGGATCATCCCCACAAAAGGTGTAATACTTGAATTGCCCAAACTGCTGTCACTGTGCACATGCTGTGGCTGCACATCCTGCCACAGCAATACTGTCTGAAAACACCTGTTCTATGTCATTTTATTGATTAAAATATCCTGATGCAACACCTTAAAATCCAAGAAAAAGAACAGGAAGGGGGGGAAATTCTTCTTCATATAGCAGTGGAACAACATCTACTCAGACACTGGGATTTAAAAGAAAAAAAAAACAAACACAACAACCCAAAGCAAAAAAATGGGAGTTGTTTCTGAGAAGTGCATGTACATATTGTGACTTGCAGCAGAAATCACTATTCAGAAATGCTATTCTGAAACTGATGCAGATAACTTAATGCATATTAATTGGAAACTGGTCCCAGCATAAAAAAGCACTACTTTGTAACACTCCGTGTTAAGCTAATGATGTAAATTGTGGATGTGTTTATTTTCTTACAAGTTGACCTACACTAACTGAAAACAAGGCAGTTTGTCACCCGAGCATGTGTCCTGGGTGAACTGTTAAATAAAATCAGACCTACTTTGCTAGCTGAAACCAGAAGAGTTTATGGTATATTGAACCCACAAATCATGATCCACATGCCCCAATTCCACCATTACATTTCACAAAGAATGATATGAGCTGACACTGCATAGGCAGGCAATGTAAAGTTTCCCATATAAAGATAAATACAGCGTGCAGCGTTTCCCTGCTAGACTTCAATACATGCAATTACTGCAGTTATAATGGAACGAAACCTTTGCTGTGACTAAAACAACCAGGGTATTCAGTCTCTGCCATAAGATTTCTTCTACTCTTCTATGGACTCCAAGGGCAGGAGAAAAAACAACATTTCCTGTTATTGTTCAGAAGACTTCGCAGTTTCTTGGACTGATTTTCAACTAAGTGAGCCTGGTCAGGTGGAATCCAATTTTCCTCCCTTACATTTCATTACTGAATCGCCCTGATTTGGCACCATTCACTTATATTTTCATACATAAGACTTTCTAACCAAAGAGCAGGAATATGAGATGAAAGTGGAGTACACACAGACGAAACACATTTCTATCCCCCTTTTAAAGCAAAGTGGCAAGCAGGTCCACAGCAGCAATTAGCAACAAGCTATATTCATGGAAACCATACCTGATTCATACTATAAGTCATTGATTTAAGTAGAAAAAAACAGTGATTTGATGATAAAGCTGACTCCCAGTTATATTGCATAGCATGATTTTTTAAAGGGGGAAAAGGATGTACTTCTCAACAGGCAGTGTCTTTGGTATGCCACATTCATTTCATTAGCTCAGTGCAAAACAGATGTTGGAGATGGTACAAGCTTTTCATGCCAATAAGCTAATTGTTTTTTCCTAGCACTGATTAGCAAAGATGGAGTCCTGTCTATATCTTGCCTCCAGGGCTCCATTCCTCCTATTTCAAAACCAGTGTACACTGCACAATCCAGTACACAACCTTTGACTTCCACTCACATGGTACTCCTAGTGCTGCACGTACAGTAAAATATCAAATGGTATCACGGTATAGCTGCTACTGACATGTGTTGGCAGAGTACCAGCGCCAACTGAATGGAAGGGATGATTTTTACAGTGCACAGGAAAACATATTTAAGATGCAGAGCACACTGAAGTCATTTAACATTAAGGGCTCTCCATGGCATTGACAGTGAGATGATGAAATACCAAACCATCTCTGGGAGCTGATACCTGCTTAGAAAGGTTAGGAGAAGCTAAATGAATGCTAAATCACGGTCTTTTGAAAAGACAAGATTTCTTCCTGCTTCTGAGTGTTCAATAGATATTGCCAGCGGGAGATGAGTGTCTCTGCTTTGCTAAACTTCCACAGTTAGACTCAATCTTATTTCACTAAAAGCTCATAACTGGGCAGCAGAACTCAGGAGCCATTGTGGATGTGCACAGCACGTGGACCATGAATTCTGCAAAGCTCATGTCTTCTTTAAATAAGAAAAGCAGAGTGAGGGCCAGCCTCTCATAAAACTGGGAGTATGAAGGGGGAGAAATAAAAAGGCTGGTCGCAAAGAAGAAAGAAGAGAACTGATATATAGCTGCACTGGCTGAAGCTGTGAGATGTCTTTCGTTAACCAGAAGTTACAAACGTATCTTTGACAATCAGGTCAGTGAAAACTATTGGCATGTAACCGCTAGGATTGGATTTACATTGTGAGTTTGGCCACACTCAGATTTGGGCGTTAGTTTGGTACTACCCAAAACTAAAGCCAGAGGCTAAACTACAAGTAGGTAAGCAGTTCTTTGCATTAGCCTCTAGAGGGGGAAAGTTTCCTTCAGCTTTAGAAATGATGTGCATTATTCACTAAAAAGCTGTTTTTGCAGTAGAGGCGACTCTTAAACAGTCCTGTTGCCTAGACTTGGGTCTGCACTATTTATCATTATCCTGCCACTGTGCCCCTAACCTACTGCAATAAGGCTGTTTTCAGGCTCTTTCTTATTTTCATTGATATATTATTGCATTCATTTGCCACCAATCCTGTTAACAGCACAATTACCATTTTAATGGCAATGTAAACCTTTTCTGCGAGAATTTCCCCAATGAGAAGAAAAAAAGTTAGCATAACAGTTGCACTCAGGAATTCATAGTGGTACAATCACAATCATACAAACCCACTGCTCACTTGCATTGGTTGTTAGAACTTATTTTTACTCTTGGAGATAATTCAAAGAAAGGAAAAAAGAGCTGAAAAAGAGCTTAGTTATGAAGACTTAACCATAAGACATTACAAAGCCTGTTTATTTCTCTGAGTCAACTTGATACCATAAATCTATTGAAAAAAACCTGCATCATATTGGGACAGGTAGATCACACCTACAGTGTTAACCAGGGTTTCATTCTGCCAGCTTTCTTTTCTGTGATATCATTAAGAGTGGGATTCAAATTTACTTTTCTTCAGTAGGGGTGTCTACATCTAAGGAAGGTGTCTGAGCTTCCATTAGCTCCAAAGAAGAAGTAGTTCAAATTGAGTTAATAAATTACACCAAAAAGTAGAAATCAAACTTGGTCAGAAGAATAGTTAGAACGGCTCTTTCCATGGACAAGATCTCTAATAACCATAGTGGGAGCTTAGATAGCTATCTACATAATCTATAGCTAGGTGTTTGGAGCTGAATCTCACCATGAAAGGAAAATTTTAAGGAAAATAATCTACATATACAGATGTGGATCTGAGACAGCCACAAGGATAATGTGGGAATGATTTAGGCATGGAATATTAGCAGTTTTGCGGTTTGTAAATCTGATAGCCTCAGATCTCTGAAATGGTTGGTTAAAACAGGTCCTAGACAAAAATAAACTTTGTCCTGTCAGTCTTTAGTGCAAAAACTCGCTGGTCATTTTCTCCACTCTCTTAAAATCATAGGATACTTATACAGGACGATGCTTGCAGCCTTATATTTTGCCTTCTGATTTAATGTTATTCCAGCAAGAACTTGGACAATGGACACAAACTGAAGCAAAGGGTCCATCTGAACACCAGGAAACACATTTTTTCCTGTGAGAGTGACTGAGAGGCGGCTGTGGAGTCTCCTTCCCTGGAGTTATTCAAAAGCCATCTGGACATGGTCCTGGAGCACCCTGCAGCAGGGGTTGGACCAGATGACCTCCAGGGGTCCCTTTCAGCCTCAACCATTCTGTGATTCCGTGAGATAACACCAATTGCTGAAACAAGCCATGGGCTGCATATGGCTGCAGTGTTGACAGACCAGGAGAAAGAAATGCATTTTTCTTGATGAGGGGATTGAATTGAGGGAGAAAGATTGCCAAAAAAATATTGATTAGGAGAGCTTTTATTAATAAGGTTGCTCTTATTAATGGAATCCATCTGTTATTATTAATATCTGGTAACCATTCACACTGCCTGTGCATGTCTGTTCACACAGCTCACTCTTGCGCTTGCACACTCACAGCTACTCACTACTGCATGGCTGGGAGGCACACTCCAGCTGTTTGTGCAGAGGTGCAGGGTCATAACAGCCCACAGGGGCTCTTAGGCGGGTGTCCAGAGAGCCCCTCAAAGGGTCCTTTGTTTCATCAGGTGCGTATGTAATCCTG
This sequence comes from Ibidorhyncha struthersii, assembly GCA_013398815.1. Taxonomy (NCBI): domain Eukaryota; kingdom Metazoa; phylum Chordata; class Aves; order Charadriiformes; family Charadriidae; genus Ibidorhyncha; species Ibidorhyncha struthersii. The sequence continues at coordinate 58,166 of VZSZ01011835.1, read as the reverse complement.
CAGCCTGGCTGCATGTAGCAGCATCACCCTCTTCAACGTGGTCCCATTTACACAACTGGCTGTTGACGCCAGTGTGGGCAGGTGCCCAGGTATGGCCACGTTTGGTGCCCCAAGTTTATCAGTTCTTGCAGATCCAGCCAGGCTGCCAGTCTCAGGAGCCTGTCAGTGCCTGGGAGACTGCTGCATGCTGCTCTCTGCAGCCTGCTGTATCCTCATAACTTTCTCCATTCATAAGCTGAGGCACCTACAGAAATCACTCACACAAGCTCACACAAAAGGCACTTTTATGCAATGCAGCCTGTCCCCTGCTACGCGATATGCTTTAGCAGAAGCAGCTAGTGGGAGACCTAAAATCCTGTTATTCCAGATGCATATTTATCCTTACATAGTTGTTGTGATAATCACAAAAGCTGGTAATACTACCAAATGTACTTTATCCTTAAAAGATTCTATTCAAAACAACATGATAAAGGAAGAAAATATAATTCCAGATTTATTAAAGCATGTTATTAAAACAAAAAAACTCTCTTAAGATACAGTTAACTTTTTTGACGCCCCCTTCCCTTGGATAGCAAATATCAATTAAATGTATTGTCCTTAGTTTCCTTAGAACAATTTCATTTACGTGTTCCCAAAGCTGTATTTATTAGGACTTTGGGGTTAAGATGTCACCACCATTCATTATACAGAATAAAAGTTCATATTACATTCAAAAAAAATTATAAAAACTTTAGATTATGTAAAAAAATATTTGGGATATAGACGGAGTTGATTGTAAATGTATTCTCCAGGTCTAGTTTGACTTGACTGAGCTCCTTTAGTACATCCAGAGTGAGTAACATACTTCAGAGTAGAAAAAAATGGGATCTACTGAACCTGGCAAGCTTAACGGGATCATGGTCTGCTCCTCTTCCTCCACAGCTTATGTATTCCTCAATTGTTTACTCTATCTCACTTTAAAAAACTAAAGAAAAACAACCACCAATTAAGAAAAAAAAACAAAACCAAAACCAGTTTCCTTACATTTTGAAAGCCATCATTAATCCATTTTCTCCTTCTGCTGATCTCAAGCAAGCTGCCTGCTTCATGCTTCCTACTATAATCATGGCCTCAGGACTGGTTTATCCAAACTCAATACAGGGTTTTTAAATAACATCTTAAAATATGTTGTAGAACCTACAGCTGCATACAGCCATCTCAAGATCAGCACACCAATGCTTTCCAAAGTAGCTCTCATCAGGAAACTTAAAGTACATTACAGCTGAAATCCCAGCCCCATTTTCCTGCAGTGATGGATGCTGCGCTGACAGCAGCAGCAGCACCCACTCTACTCGAGTGCAGAGAGACTTTATTTAGGCAGCATTCACTGGCACTTTGATAGCAGTGATGGAGGACACCTATCATCAGTGGTAGGCGTACTGTAATTTGGAACCCCCTGCAGTTCACCACATCCTTACTGCCCTGCATTGAGCCAGGATTTCCCAGAGGACTACCACAGCCGTGCTGTCCTCACCGCATGTAATAATCCCAACCCTTTGAGGAAGGTACACTGTATCTACAGGCACACTGTAACTGGGAGCTCTACAGCTCCTAAATCCCACTCAAGTTCAGAGTGTACATATGTAAAACAAACTCACACATATAAATGAAGAAGTTTCTCAGAAACATCAGTACAAACACTATTCATACTCTCCTCAGTGAATTCCACTTGTACAGCTGGTTTAGCCATGAAAGAGGTGAAAGAACTAATTTCCTAATGTACTTCAACTTCTTAGCATGTCTACAAACATTTTTAAACTCAGGAGCACTTTTAAAGTGATGTATGGCTGATCACTGAACAGCCAACACCTTATATTTTAAACTTTCTAGAAAGTTTTAATTTTAACTGATTTTTTGGGGGACATTTGTAAATTTATTCCAGTCCTGTGAGAACTAAAGCCTGCACATATCCAGGATCTGTGGAGCTGTGGTTAGCACAACCCTATTCTTGAGCTACTAACCTAAAGCCTTAACTTTGGGTCAGAGCTGATTTTTATCCTGCTGGCTCAAAAGGCAATTATAACTCTGTCCTAGCTGTCTAAAAAAGACCATCCAGAAACAACACCGTTTCCAAACTAAAGAGGTGGCTAACACAGACAGCCATGAGCTTTTTAGACTTGTTTATATACTTATATACTTATATACTTATTTATATTCTTATATACTTTATATGCTTATTTAACCTCTGAAAATTTGCTATTTGTTAGTGGAGTTTTAATATCTTGACAGCAAATAACTAGTTGGTTTTTGAGAGTCTAGTTGAATCTGACCTATGCATTCAATCATACTCTCTCCCATATGTAAAGTCAAAACTTAAATTTATTTTGCATTAATGCGGAGCATACACATTCCATGACTCAGGAGAAGCAATGACATAAAACACATCATGATATGGCGATATCATGACTCCCAGAAATATCAAGCTATCAATTTTTCCAGACCAGAAAACCACACAATAGATGAAAAAAAAAATTACACTAAATAAAAATCAACCTATTTATGTAATGTTGAGACACTTCTGAAATCTTCTGACGAAATTCTGGAGGTAGGCACTGGGCAAGTGAGGAGTCTCAAACAGAGGTTTAATAATACTATACCAAAAAATAAAATTAAATGTTTAAAAAAATCAGTGTCCTGAAAAGTGAACTGCAAAATAATAGATCTGCTCAGTTTTATTGCAGTCCCTTTTGAAATCTGCTTTCTGCATGAGAAAGGCAAGAAATCCTGTGAAATTCAACTGTTCCGCTTTACACCGCTATTCATGTCAAACACCATGACATGTCTTTCGGAAACAGCTCTTCATGTTGTCAGATTCTTTCAGTCTATCTCATTTTTTCTCTTGTTCTGGAAATGCCTCTTCTCTCATACTTCTGTTTTTTAGTGACTTTGCTTTTTCCTTGAAATGTATATAAATATAACCTCTTGAATCAGCAGGCTTTTCTAAACAAAAGATAATTTTCTCTCATTTTCACCTCAGCATCAACTTCCTTCCTCTAACTCAAGTCAGATTGCTTTCAGGTTTGTGCTCTGCTTGATCTGGTTTTTCATATATCATTCATTACCTTGTGCTGGCCAAGCCACACTATTTTTTCACATTCATTCTCCTGTCTTTTTCTCCTTTTATCAGATAAAACCGAGCACTTATTATTAAGCAATCTTTCAAGCCTTTGATGCCCTGTCTGGTTTCAGAGAGACTAAATAACTGTGTTTATACATTGACATGTAAAGTACCAAGTTGAGCTTTATATGACAAAGCTGACTCAGTGACTTACTAAATATTAGGACAACTCCTGTNNAAGGAAAAAAAAAATCATTAAAAGTGCAGGCAATGAAGCATTTCCATGAGGCAAGCCCAGGAGTTTGCCAACAGATAATGCCTTTCCAGAAGGAAGAGTTAGAAGAGATTTGGCAAAGTCTATGCATACATTTTGTAATCTCTAAAACGAAAATACAAGAGAGACTCTTTAGGGCTACAGGAATGTAGCACTTCTACATCCCAGAAGATATACAAAGGATAAAAAAGAAAAAAAAAAGTTGTTAAATATTAATTTAGAAAAAGCAAACCACCCAAAACACCTGCAAACTGACTTTCTTCATGAAATGCAAATGTATTTCCTATATAAGGACCACAAAACTTAAGAAGGGCCAAAAGTGAAAGCATGAGAACTTTGTTCTAAATGGCACTGAACTTAAAACAGCATTCAAGAGCTACACTAGTGGAACTACACAAAGGCAAGCAATGTTATTTGGTATTAATTCTGCTTTGAAGATATTTCAAAGAATAATTGCACAGATCTCGCAGGGCTGTTAAATCATTGAAGCTACAATGGATAATTTTGTCACTTAACATGAGTACTGTGTAGGAGGTTTAAAGTTTATGTCAGGTCAACAAATACTTGGACTCTATTTGTTTGAGAAAAATATCCTTTCTAGGGATCAGTTGTATTATGTACACATGGAAGAAAACAGCTTCCATTGCAAAACGTTTCCTTAGCTCTCATCTGGATCTGAGTTCAGAAAACCAGTGTGTTCTGACAACTGTTCTGTGTACTCTGAAAATTAAGACAGGATTTTCTTAATATTTTGAAGATAATCAGTTGATACAGATGTTAAAATATTATACTACCATAAAATGGTGACTGCTATTTTGTTTTTACTTTCTCATTACTGCTCACTGCCTCTTCAAAATTTATGTTTAGTTAAACCTTTTCAAGCCTGTGGCAATATCTGAAGAGACTGTGTTAAAATTAATTACATCTTTGAAAACGCTTAGCCACAGTCCTGCTCTTATTGAGTTTTCTCGAAAGTGACGTCAACAAGAAGAGCAGCAGGTGCAGGTTTTCCTTCTGTCCTGTCATATCACAGTACTCAGGATACAGATGGATGATAAAGAAACTTTTATTTTTAAAATTGACACAATTTTGTTGCAGGAAAAATAAAAAAAAAGACAGGAAACGTATTTTTCTCTGCCAGTAGCACAAAGGGCCTGGAAGGAGGTAAGAACTGTGTTAAAGCTACATACCACAAAAGTTCAAAACATGACACAGAGTACTCCATTTCACTGGTTCCCATACTGCGTGCAATGGAGAGAAGTATGAACTAGCCAGGCTGTCAAAGGAAGCAATGGAAATTAGGAAAGTTTATCAATTCCAGGCAATTTATGTGACATTGCACAAGAAGCCTGGCTGTGGCCCTGGTTATGCATACCAAAAACAGGAGGAAAGGAGAGCGTGTTGCAGAGGCCCCTGTTGACTCCACGCATGGCGACTGGGATCATGAAGTAGCGGAGGCACATTCTCGACACATTGCCTCTGAGCTAATAAGCCATTTCAAGATTAATCGCTGTAGTCCAAAGCCATTTGAACGTAGCTACTATGCTTCAGGGCGCAAGTTGACAAGTCCACATCATGCCAAGCTGTTGTTTTCTTTGAATTTCTTTTCCCGAGAGGAAGCCTTTATCAAAACAAATAAATATAACTCACCAAACTTGCTGCCTTAACTAACTGACCTCTTCCCACAGCGAGCATGGAGACAAAGGGACAAAGGAATCTCCACCATTTAAAAAAAGACTATAGGAATGGGTCAACAGCCTATAACACAAGGTAGCACCCGATAACAATTGCCAGGATGATGTGTTGTTCATGTCTCATTCACTGAACAATAGTCAGCTTCTGAACTGGTGATGTAAGAAAGTTGTCAATGTTTTCAGCGATAAACACCAGAGTTCTATCAGAAACGGCTGCAAGACTCTCTTTGATTTCATAGCGGTAAGAATTGCGCTGAATTCAGAAAGAAAAGACCATGAAACAGGAGAAGGGATTTCATGGGGAAAAGTTTGTGATAATGTAATTAAAATCTCTATGCACAAGGGACTGAAGTAAAGGCTGAATTGGCTTTTGCCCACAGGCATTTCCAGATTTGATTGCTTCACTCAGTTGGTTTAGCATTCTTTCAGCACAGTTTTGTGCTTTCAACATTTTTCATGCAGAATATAACCAGAGGAGAAAAGTTATTTCATGATGTAACTCATTGGAGTCAGTGGAATTACTCCAGTACGGAATATGGTTCACCATCAAAAGCGATTTTGTAGATTTTAAATACTCAACTATAAGATGAAATAACAACTATTTAATGAAAAGCTAAATCATACGTATGACTCTTCAGAACACTACTGTAAAATACATGAATGCACAGGTAAAACAGAGCAAACAGTTCAGTTACCACCTCTAAACCCAGGATACATATCCATGAGCTACGAGTTCATTCTGGGCCCTGACATGCAAATAAGCAAGCAGACAAATTGTCATGGGCTTCTTTCACTTTGACAAACTCAGGCTTTGAAAAGCTTTTCCAAAGAACATGCACTGAAGCTGCTTTGTTCTCTGGGACAGACTCAGTCTTGAAAAAATCAGCAGTTTCAAATGGAACGGAAAGACTTATCAGAATATTCTAAAAATAACGGTATTTGAAGGCCAAGTCTGGTCTGCAGTTTGTAATTTGGGCTCATCTTTTCTAAATGACAAAGACCTCCTTTCATATTTTAGCATATCTACGTATTATATTCTGGAGTTTACTTTAACAAAATACCTAACAACAGGAAGGTTGCATTTTATTTTTTTTAAACCAACTTTAATATGGAAATAGATCTCCCTCCAAAATGAACTGGTTAAACTTTGTAGAAACAATATCTCCTCATCTGGGTATATTATGAATATGAAATTCCGTGCAACATTAATTTTGATATCATGAGAACCATGAAAACAACCCCCCCAAAAAAACCCCAAACCCAACCTCACAACTCTGGAGATTTACCATAAATTAAATAAAATAAAATAAAACAAATCCTGCAATTTAGAAAACTTAAGAAACTTAAGAAAAGTCTGATAACACTTGTTCCTATTGGCAATGTCAATTTCCTTTGGTAACACTGCTTTGTCCTTGTATTTTACAGCGCACTTGTCAAGAACTTTGGTTATAATGTAAAAAAGGAAAAAAAAAACCAAACAAGAAAAACAGTGCAAACAACTTTTGATTCTTGTCTTGTTGTTAAACTTAGCATTTGACCTGATACAATTGAGTTTTATGAGAGGACTTGTTAAAATAATAAGACATGTAATTTGTACTACTCTTGGTCAAAAAGATTCAGGAAGATCCAATTGTTTTAAGGCACTTATTATCAATAAAATTACTTTCAGGAAAGGGATCTATGTTTTCTGTGTCCTACAAAACTTGCAGTGATTTAGTTGTTAGAAAAACTATTGCACTGACATAAAGTGGAGAGGATAATATCTATCTTTCACATTTCTTACTTTAATTGTCTTACTGCAACTGAATATGACACACAATGTAAGAAAGATTAATGATGAGAGAAAACTGAAGTCAGCAGCCTCAGGCAAGATAGTTTCTCAGAACGGGCTTTAGGATCTCAGAAGAGATACAATTAACCTTAAATGAATTTGAATTTTTTACCTTTTTCTTTCTTTTCTGATACAGCACTACAAGACTTGGTTTTCAAGTCCTTCTGTATTCTGAAGAAAATTTACAGCTTTCTAATTCTTAAATGGATTTTAAATAAATTCAAACAGTGCTTCACTCAAGCTTATTATGTAGTGTCAAGAATTTGGTAACATTGGTAAGTTTTTAACTATGATTAACAGTATCCCTGTCATATCTGCCCTAAGTTTCTTCGGTAGATTCAGCTCTGTACTAAAACAAACGAACAAAATGGGTTCTAAGTCATCAGCGTGGCAACGGTGAAGTATTGTTTGATCCTGTCCCTAGAGGTCCTGAGGACATGCAGTGTCTGTCCCCACACGCTTCTCTTCACGTCTCACTTCTACTGCTCCTCTTCCCTATGAGGTCTTGCCTGGTCCTTGGCCTCTTCCTCTCTTCCTCACATATTATAAATATAAAATATACTTCTTTTCTTATCAGAGAAATATTAAGACATTGACAACTCATCAGCTTTCTCCTCTTCAAGTCTTTGCTCTGCAGGCAGCCACCCTGGGTCCTGAGAGAACAGCAGGATGTTACGGCAATGTGAGTGGCAGGCTAGTTAAAGCGATGGAGTAATGACTCCTGAGAGACTGCTCTGACCACTTCACCAGAAAACTACTCCTGGTTCTGTCGCAGTTCCCCTAGATTCAGCTGCAGGATATGCAGGTGCCATAACTGTCTTCCTCGTAAGGTTTCCTAATTTTTAACAATGTCTTCAGTGTTGCGCACGTACCTTCAGGTGGAAGAGACTCCATTATCAATATAATTTTGATAAGGCTTTTGAAGGAGGATCACACCACCCTTTTGCCAATGATCCCGCTGGATGTGTTTGAATTAACAGTTAAACCTCAGATTCTCACACACAAAGACCAGCCACCTGTAGTGAAAGCACTACTGCCACTGATTATATACAGAGGTAAAGTATATGAACAATATTTGCGTCTGGCTTGCTGCATATTCTACATCTGATGTGCTGTCTGCTCAGAGGGCAGATAAGATAAAACCCAGGTGAAATGAAAGAGTCCTCAACCTTTCTGATTACTTGCAGAGGGATTACCTTCATTTAAGTAATTATTTTATTACAGTTTCCTTTAGAAACAAGAGCTGAAAAATTCTTATCAAGAATTTGAAAATGCTGAGAGGTTGTGCAAATATTCTGCCAAATGTTATCCCTGAGCCCAGGAAACAAAATGCTTCAAAAAAAAAAAAAAGGGAGAATAATATATTTCATCTTTCCTTTAAATTTTCTCTTCAATAACCTTGTTCCACATAGGCCAAAGGAAAAACTGTATAATCAGTAACATATAAAATACTTCAAAAAGCTGAAATAACATCGATCACCATTAGTATAATTAATATATACTATCTCAAACCCTAACTGTGAGGGTAGTTTTCAAAGTGATACCTGGTAATTTGGTGCATAGTATTTTACTTAAAGTAGGTGCTAGAATTAAAAATAGCTTTAAAAAATAAAATTAAAATATTGCATTACATTCAGCAATACTCATATTCTGAAAGTTCTCAGAGTCTCAAGGAAAAAAATAAATAATTTTCTATAAAACCACATAGCAAAGGTTGGCCTTTCTAGATTTCAGATGCACGTTGAAGTTCTCTTTTGTAATACAATGTCAAAAGGCAAGAATAAAAGATGCAGAATGGCCAGATCAAGGAATTCAGAAGCTGGCCAGAGCTGGCCTATTCCCAGCTCTAGTACTGGTCTGCTGAGTCACTTCAGCAAATTCCCTTTTTAATCATATCTGCCTATAGTTTATGAAAATTTAGCTATTTAGTATGTGCTGTATGGTCAGTCTCCTATAACCAACAGAGAAAGACACATTTCCAGGGGATAGGATAATAGAATCATAGAATGGTTTGGGTTGGAAGGGACCTAAAGATCATCTAGTTCCAACCCCCCTGCCATGGGCAGGGACACCTCCCCTAGACCAGGGTTGATTTCTTCCATTTGAAGACAGGTCAGGAAATTATTTTAGACTGAATTGATGGAAAGCCAAAATGTTGAATCACAGTCAAGTGGTTCACAGTTGAAATGGGGTGTCCCCGTTCAATACTGATGAATGGGTGATGGCAATTTGAGCTTCTTTGGTCATGTTACTGGGACAGCATGAGGACAGGCTTACAATTATCTCGAAAAACTGAAGAAATTTCTTCAGGAAAAAATAAACACAATAGGATTCGATTCAGTAAGAACAAGCACAAGATGTTGAACTCAGGAGGGAGTAATTAATTGCAAGACACTGGAGAGAGGACAAGTCATGTGCTTGTTCTACACAGAAGTGTCTGCTATTACACTTTAGCCCAAGTTAAATGTAAGTAGACAATATCATGCTATTTCTGGAAAAAATAAGCATTACAGTGGGACATAAAAACAAGAGCATAAGCTACAAGACATGGAAAGTTGTTCTGTTTCCACACCCAGTACAGGTTAGGGCCTCAGCCATGTGCAGGTTTGACAGGGGAGAGAGTACAGAGGAGAGACTGATCAGAACTCTGGAAAACATGACCTACGAGAAAAGACGGAAAGAGTATTTGCTTTTAAGTCTGAAAGAGATAAGACCGACAGTATCAGCCTTCAATTGCATGAAAGGTTGTTGCTGAAGGGAAGGAATAATCTATTTCAACTTTCATATGCAAAAAAATAATGAGCTTATTGTGAAACAGGGAAGACTCAGGTCAAACATTAGCTGAACTTTCTAATAAGCAAGGATAGTGAAGCAAAGGAACAGACATGCTGGGGATATTATGGCCTCTCCATTGTTGGAAGCACCGAAAACCAGGTTAGACCAAACATCTGTTCAGCATCACCGAACCTGTGGCAGCAGGGGAGAGACCGGCTGTTCTTTACAGTTCTTTTCTTGCCCTATTTTTCTGAAATTGTATGTTCTGTTTATTACAGGGATCTACTGGTAATATGGTGAATGAATATTAGATTGGTCCTTGCCAGTCAGTCAATGGTAGATCTATTTATTTTCTACTCTGTCAACATAAAAGGAATCTCAATGCAACACAAATAGCTTAAAAATAAAAGGAAAAGTAAGTTTAAAAGGTTCCTTAAAGCTCACATGACGTAATACTTCATGTTACATAATGGAATACATATTCACACAGTTCCTGTGCCAATTCAGATTAGACCAAACTGAAAGAAATGAGTGAAAAAAAGGAAAATTGAATATCACATTTAAGAGCAATAAAGAATTGTGGGGAGCACTGTGGCAAATACTAAAACCTAAACGAAGCCCTCTCATAGTAAAAAAAACAACAAACAATCTTTTACAGACTACAGTGTGATGCTTTCTTGAAGCTCCTCATTAAAGTCAGAGCAACTGGAGACTGAAAGGAGCAGTGTTGGGCAGAAACCTTAATAACATAGAAAAGTAATGGACATAAAAAGGGCTTTACATATATATAGTTTTGCATTTTGTTTTATAAGTTTATACCTGCCTTATAAGACACAACAGAAATGCAATTTATCCCTTGCTTATAGACAAGCTATAGAAATAAAGCCCTGGTTTGCTCTTTCATTGTCCTTAAGTAACACACATCTAACAACACAATCATTTTGTTTCTAAGCACATCACTGCTGTTATTTCTAAGCACATCGCTATTGTAATTTTTATTCTGAAAGTTTCACTCTTCCCAAGGAATGTAACTTTGATTTATTGGAAATCTCAAGTCTCAGTGAAGCTTGGGAATGCTACAGGTAGTCTTCACTGCCTGTCAATAGACCTGCCACCAGGTCAATAGAAAAACAGTTATGAAGTAGCCCTTTGTTTGGTGTATCAGAAGCAAAGGAAGACACTGCAAAGATCAGCAGGACAAAAGCTGGAGTAAGAAGTTAGATACAGTATCTGGGTTTTTTCTTGCTGCATGGGAGTTCTCTCTGGGTCTTATTCCTTGGAGCCCTTAATCTGAAAAATGAGAAAAAATACCGAACAAAAGTCTAAGGAATGTTAGCAGGACTGATGGGAGGGGGGAGGATTTGAGGAAATCAAGAGAATAAATTTCCCTCTTGCCCCAGAATTCTGGTGTGGCAGGGGGCTGGAACATCCCTTATTATTGCATTCAGGGATGCAAACCCATGAAAGATATGAGCATTTATTTTCTTAAAGTGCATTAAATACAAGTCATACAAAAATAAGAAGGAGAATGAAGGACATACTCCCGAGGTCTATTTTCTGTTAAACATAATAATCCTATTTTCCCTTCTTGTCTTGGTTAATGACATCGAGCTAAGAATTCAGACACTGCTCATAAAGTTTACATTTCCAGTTAGCCATATTTCACCAGCCTCTTAGTGCTGCTGTGAAAGCGTATGAAAATTGCGATCATACTTCTGACTTGGAAGGACTGTGAAACTGCCTCTAGCAACAATAGAAACGGTGTGAACAGCTCACACAAAACCTGCGCTCAAGGGTGTCAAAAGTACAGAAATTCAATTTTTTGTAGCTAAAACAGAACAACATTGGTAGGACATGGTAACTGTGAGGCTGTGGTGCTTTAGCTTTGTTCTGAAACCTAGCACAGGGCTGGCAGGACCAGTGAGTAAATCCGTTAGATTCATGATCTTGCACTACAATGGAGGAAATATTGGGTGTGCAGTAATCTGTGGGGCTGCGTGGTAAATCATGCCATGGAAATTTTAAAAGTTAAAAAGAAATTATTTGGGGAGGGATCACCTTGGTAATCAGTTTCAAACGACAGCCTAAGAGCTGCAGGAGAAAGACTGAGGAGAGAGTGAATGGCAGTACCGTGACAAGAATAAGTATTCACATAAGGAGGGCTAGCTTTAATTCAAATTGGTCCCCAGAGAAAACCAAACACTGAATAGCTCCCTAATTTATACCTAGTGAATCACTCCTCTGGAAGTAAGCACCATCGTGTCAACAGAGAGGAAGAATCCTTCTGATTGTCTTCAATGACACATGCTTCTCTCTGTTGCCTGTATATGGGACTCAGACACTTTGAAAAGCTAAATTTGAATCAGAAGTTGTGAATATTATAATATATTCATAATAAGACAACCTAGAATTGTCCTAGAAATGTCAGTGCATGGATTACAGAAAGGGAAGCATAGTATGATTTCCAGTTACAGCGTCTGGTCCCCAAACTGTCTTCTGAACTTTCCTAAAAGAGAAAAACCTGTTTGACTGTGACAGACCATGTCTATTTTATTTATCAATTTTATATGATGCTACATTCTTTAAATAGGCTATGGCTGAAGAGCTGAGGGAAAGGTCGTGTTTGCCTTCTCCTGGTGGCTGCACCATCCATCTGGTGAAGCGTGCAGAGGGATGGCAGGGCTGATCCTCCCCAGGGAAGTGCAGAAATGCACTCTAGGAGAGAGATCTCCAGCACGGGGCCAGAGGAAGAGGGACAGGTGGGGTGAGGGTGGCAAACAGAGCACAGGTCGATATGCCTGTCACAGCACAGGCACCCAGCCAGGCTCCACGGAAAGAGAGCCTTTTCCTAGTGGTCAAGAAGGGACTGCACACAATTTGATGCAGTGCAGGAGTCAACTGAAAAGTTCCTGGGCTGGGAGCAAGATGGGAAGAAAGGACTCCTGCTACCTGCAAGGACATGGGGGATGGAGGGAAATCAGTGAACAAATGTCATTTATTTTAGCCCAGCTATTTTGACATTTTTCTATTTTCAAGTGTTGTCTGCTCTAACATCTGCTCAAAGAAAGCTGGCTGTAGAACGTGAAGGCCCTTGACAGCATTTCTGAAGTGCCATTAGAGGTGCAGCACAGGTCATGAGGTACACAGCAAAAGGTTTCATTGATTCAGGACCCAGAATTTACCCCCATTTCCAGCAGATTTTGGCATAACTTTTTTATTAAAAATTGCTTAAAGAATTACAAGACTATGCTTACTCAGGTAAAACGACTGTTTTACACCACTACGTTCCTCTACATGAAAGTGTAAAGCAAAAGAGATAAGTTCTTAAAAAAAAAATACTGCAGTCAGTGTCCCTCTATTTAAAACTCTGTTCTTATTCTTAAACCACATTTTGTTTCAGGTTTTGTGGTATATGTATCTTTTTAATCTCAAATGTTTTGTTTCTACTGTAACTATGGTCCCTCAGCGCAAATACAAAGATTTTATGTTCTGAGTTATTTGTTATATTCTTTATGGATGTTCGGGGGTTGTCTACCCACCCTAGATGTACAGACTGAAGAATTATTTATTGGCAGCTTGGTCACCACATTCAGAAAATAAAATAAGATTCCTAGATAGCTGTTTAACAGAATAAAGTATGGTATGGAACAACAAGTCTAACAATATAAGTTTTCAAATACTGTGTCTAGAGGTCAGGTTTGCAGAGAATGTAAATTGACGGAGACATTGGAAGTCAGTAGAGCTCTTAAAATAATCTGGTCCTATGCGTTTATACATAAGATTGTTCATATATAAGAGCTCTTCAAACTCTCAAAAATTTGTGGAAGGGAAATGATACTTCAGAAGTTTTGAGATAAGAATTTCAAAGGCATTGAGAAACACTTTACCATGCCATACAGTTACAAACTTCTCACGTAACAAGGACTTGCAGTTTCCTTGCACAGGCGTTAACTGGAGAATTGAGAAAGACCAGCTTAAGGACCTAACCAAGACCAACCACTTCAATCCTACTAACACCCGGAAGAGGCTGTAAGCAAAAGTAGGAGCAAAGTCTGGATTACATTCTGCTGCAACCAAAGCAAGTATGCGAAAAGCTGTGAGGCAACCAAAGGAAAGGAGAGACTTTCCATTAAAAAAAAAGTCAATGCCAGCAGACCTCAAAGAATACACAGAAACGGAGGCTAAGCAAGGTAAAGATTTCTTAATATATAGCAAGGCCCAGTACTGATCCAGCAATAAGAAAGAATATAACTATCCATATTTCTTCCAGAATAAATCACGTTAAGGCAGGAAGGTTCATCTGATGACATAAAGTCTCTAGCAGTCAGTTTACTGTCAATATTAATTTTAATTTAGTACTTGAGTAACTTTACACTTTTTTTTTTCCCTGGCAAAAATCTGAACACTTGGGTATCTCTGAAGACCACAGAAAAGACTGAGTTAAAACGGGGATTTATTGTCGTTTAACTTGAGGGTATTTCTAGTATCTTTTCACAATAATAACAGTAAAAATATCAATATTTACTAATGTAATTCATTTTCTTAGCCTATTAGTAAAAGTAAAAATAACATTTTATGAATATTTGCCCTCCGCATGGTACATGCAATTACAGAAGGGTTCTACCCAGTTGTGGTAGAACTGTAGAAACTTGGAAATCATTCTAAGCAAATTGAGGTGTGAAATGAAAACTGAGAATCCCAGGGAAACATAAGCAGACATTTAAATCCCTCTTATAAGCTTGAGGAGCTTACATAGCATAGTAATAAAAGAAAAAAAGAAATAAAATTGAAAATTGAGGCAATGATAGGAACAATTGGATATTACTACACAGGATATAAACTCCCTAGAAGGGAAAAGAGCAGGCAGTAGAGCTTCTTCTAGATGGAGTGGGTTGGAATGTATTCTTCTCCTTCAGGTATCTTACTCCCTGCAGTAGGATACGAATTTAAAACAACTGTTGCTCTGATCAAGTAGAACAACTCATAGGTCCAGAAGCAACACACTGTAGATTCAACAAGAAACATCATGAAGTTTACCGCCCTTGTAAAGAAATAATGAAATCTTTTCTTTTGCCTCCTACTGATGTTCTTTGTGTCGTGAACTTGCACTGTGAACAGGCTGCGTCCTTCTGGGAAATATTTGCAAGAGAGCACAGAAAGCAAGTGTGGCAACCATAACTGAAATTGCTGAAGAAAACGCGGCCATAGCGACAATAAAAGCAATAACGTGTTTTCATTTTAGTGACCCTACTGCAGAAGCTTGAAAGGGTGCAACACTTCCCGAGAAATGTATTAGAAAACTGAACCTGTCCTGCTATCTTGTCACAAAAGGGGAATGCAGTACCTGTCAGAAGACATGGCAAATGAAATCATCCATTAGCTTCTGCCCGAACCACCACTTGACAGGGTTCTTGCAAGCAAACACTCAAATGTTGAATAACAAAGAACAAGAGCGAGAAGAGGTCTTTTGATGTGCAAGGTATTTTTGCTACCAAATCCTAATAAAGCCTCCGACAATTTAAATTACTACAGGTGGTTTCAGTCTAAATCAAGAGTTTTCAAAGTAAACGCATATAAAGCACTAATCCATCAGAATGAGGTTAAAGGAGATAAAAATCCTACAATTGCAATTTTAAATGACTAATTAGCTACTCAATAGAACTATTGCAGCTGTTCTTTTTGCTAACCATTAAACTATAAAGATATGAAGACAATGAAAGCAGAATGACCTTCTATACGTCAAAGAATATTGCTGAAGGCATCTGCAGCTAATGGGCCTGTGCTTGCTCGTGCAGAAAGAGTAAATAGGTTTATTAGCTTACTCAGCTGGAAAATGCTTAGCAGCTACTGGTCATCTGATAACAAATTTAATTCATAGCTCATTTAGCTATGAAGGGAACTGATTTTTTTTTTATACTGTTATTCAAATGTCCTGAAACATAATCTGTACCCA
The DNA here is from genome assembly GCA_013398815.1 of Ibidorhyncha struthersii. NCBI lineage: Eukaryota > Metazoa > Chordata > Aves > Charadriiformes > Charadriidae > Ibidorhyncha > Ibidorhyncha struthersii. The sequence goes on along the minus strand of VZSZ01011835.1, from coordinate 42,542 downwards.
GAGGGGGTAAGACAGACTCATGAACCCTAGAACAAAATGTTATCCACTTATTCTGTTCTAGTTTGCATCCTGTACCATTGCATGTGAGTTTCTTACAATTTAAGTATTGATTACCCAGAAAAAGATAAGTTCCTGTAACTAGAGATAACAAATGGAAAAACTGAAAGCTTCTTGAAACCCATATCAGCCTTGTTGCAACCACAGAAATTGCCTAATTACAAGATGTTTAAAGAAAATACTTTTTTTAAGTGTATTTTGTAAAAATATTCCATTGTTTGACTTAAAACAACATATTTCAGACTACAGTTTTGCTCTCAAAACAAATCTTGGATTTTATTTGAATCAGATTCTTCTGCTATGTATAAACTACCATCCTTATGTTAACTGTCTTGTAGTAGATGTGAAATCGAGAAAGGGTCATACCTACAAATATTTGCCTGCAGCTGCCTCTGGAATATTTACAAAACACATTCATTAATTCTGTGGCCTGAATTATCATTAGCATTTGTAGTTACCAACTATTCTGTAAACTGAACAGTCATTTGTATACCTGTGAAACCACTCAGAAAATTTCCCATTCTTAAAACACAGAAGTGAAAATCAAGTTTGTTGAATTACATTGCTGTTGCTTATGACAAGCATTTTTAAGATAGATTTATGTCTTATTTATCACAACTTTAAAACAATTGAAGGAAAGTCCTTCAATTTTCTTTGCAAAACTGTGTGAAAAATATCACACTGATAAATTAAACTGAGAGGTTTGATTAAAATGCCTGCTCAGCACTACATCTTCAGATATCCACAGTGTTGAAACATGATGTAATAGAAAAGACAGTATTCATTTGTCACCCTGTTCATCACAGCTTGATCTTCAAATAGGGAAAAAGAGGAGCTCTGGCATATTCTGATTTAGCTCAGCATAAATCTAACAACACTAGTTTGACAGTGTGAGCACTTTAGACATGTTATGAGGGTGTGAACCCCACTACCACAGCCATATTTCCCTCGGTTAAATCAGTTAACCCACATACCATGGTCAGCTAGGATGCTCTTTACTCTTCACCCAAGAACCGGCATGACGCTGCTGTATGGCAGTGCTCTCTTTACACATTAAATGGATGTATGCATAGGTATTTTCTTTATAAATTGTTGTAGTAGTAAGTCACCAGAAGAAATTAAATGTTCAGACTTCAGCAGTGTCTTTTATGTGCTTTTAGAGATGTCTGGTGGCTCAGGGATGTTTTGCATGCAGACTGCCAGATTTAAATGCCCACGTGAAAAACATAGTTTATATGTGGATCACACACTGCAGTAGAAAAAGCTCATCAGATTTCTAAAAGGGATTGCATTTTTGCAGAAGTAAAGATGCATTAGTCCGAAAATAACAGCAGAGGACAGTAATAAATATATCCTATTTACACACATTGCTCCAGTTACACACTGCCTGAAGTCAATCAATGCTCCTGTGCTTGTTTTTCCTATTAACTAACTCCAGGTAAATAGCTTCCCACCTGAGGAAACTATAGCTGAGAAGAAAGAGCAGACTCTGAGGTGTAGCTACACCTTAGGTTGGTTGAATCAGGACTGCTGTGCTTATTGTAATTATATCTTTCTGCTAGGTGAGAAGTTCTTTGTACCCAGTGCTGTGCAGGTGTAGTCTAAGAAAAAGTCACTCTTACAATAAGCGTTACTCTCTATAAGACATCAGAGGGAAAACATTAGAAAAATCAAGAAGAATTAGCAAAGAGTTAGAAGTTTCCATTACCTAGTGGAAACCTTGTCTCTTACAACCTCTGCTAAGGTAATGAAAAGTGAGGTGTAAAATGGGTACGAGTTTACAGAGTAGAGATGAATGATACAGGAATTCAAACAGTAGAGAGGTGAGAGAAGAAAAGAGAAGGAGAAACTTCTCTGAACATGATGAAAAGGGGAAAGGGAGAAGAACAAGCCAGCGAAGGAAAGAAGGAAGGTCATGTCATATTCTGTTTATTTTCTCTTGGAAATAAAATCAGCAAGACTCTGTGAAAAGAGAGAGGTGGAAGCTTTGAGAAGTAATTCAATAGAATAAAGGTTGCTGGAATTGTGGGTATGGCATTCATTTGTGCTGAAGATGTAGAGCTACTGCATTCACATGCATTTGATCATAAAAGTCATAGAGCAATAAAATCTTTTTCTTGCTGCACCCTGCTCTTTTATCGTACCTAGAAATGTGTTTGTGTAAGGTACTCTTTTCTGGTTTGTTGCCTTTCGGTTTATATATCCTAGAAAATCTTTTTTGTGTGCGTTTTTTTTTATTCTTCTTTTTTTTCTCCATAATCCTGAAAACCTAAAGAAGCCTAAAATGAGACTGATGTGGGATTTTCACACCTTGTAAGCATGTGGTGGTCCTTTTTTAACTCTCCCACATGTTCCCTAAATATACTTTACAGAAAGAAGAAGCATTAGGCAAACAAAACTGCTGAGTAACTATGCTAGGAGAGCTACTAACCACTGACAATTTGGTTTTCTGGAATTTTTAACAGATATTAGTAAAAGATAAAACCCCAAAATATTCTATGTAGCTTGCTTGATTTCACTCTCTTCCCTGGTATGAAAGTATTAATATTTCAGCCTTCAATGAGTACGTATTTGTGGGACTCAAAGAATTTAATCTTTCTGTGAGGCGAAACACTGAGGGGCAATAATAACTACTAACTAAATATTTTGCAATATTTTATTAACCATAGGACTGTACTATTTAAAAAATAAATCACCTCTGACAAATGAACACTGGAAGTTACAAAACAGCATATTGGGTTCTTATCAATAATTTGAACATTATGCTTGACTAATATCACATGTTCTGTCCTGCCAATATATTCCATTAGTTTTTGTTAAACTGAAAAAACATTGAAGGAAAAATCCAAATATTTTTGAATGTTTTATGTGTCAAAGCAGTAGAAAATAAAGGGAGTCAGTAATGTCTCACATAACAGAACTCTTCAAAGATGGACACTGAAAATACAATAAAGACAGATGTATCGTTTAAAAATCTGGGTATGGTTAATCCAGTATATACTGTGCTAGACAAAAGACGAAGCAGAGTTGTGTCTAATGTTACTCTGCCATCCCATGCAAAAGCAGCCACCTTTCACCTAAAAAGAGTTTGTTAGGCTGAACAACACTTGGGAGTAAGAATATAAAAAAAAAAAAGTGAGACCATGGAGGTTTTGAAAGTCTATATGGTATCTTATTTATCCATCTCTAAAAAATACAGTCTTCTGAATGTAATATATATAGTAACAATATAGTCAATATAGTAACAGTTGCTAAGATAATGACCACAGACACATGGCCACATTTTTAAGGGCACAATAAAACCTGCCATACCTCTGCTACATATTATCCCTTGGATTACTGACAGGATTATTGAGGTCTATTACCAATTTTAAATGTAGAAAATCAGAATGATTTTATGTGACAATCAAAGGTAAAAGCCCTGTTTGTGCTGTGAAAACACTTCTTAAGATTGATTGCAGTCTGGCTACGTGGTCTCATGAGTAACACAAGGAGATTAGGAAATTGTCAAGAAAAAGTATCAACTGATGTTTGGAGGCTATCTTTGGTACTTCCTCTGCATCACCAATTAATGTTAGCTTTGTTATAAACTTCCTGGTTTGTGTCAGAGATGGAGAAAAATACAAACACGTATTTTTACAATGGAGCTATGCCTACCGGGGGTGCCTTCCTGATTGAGCAATCACAGGATTATAGCAGGTGCCTTTGAGAGTTAAAGTGGAATATGATAACAAAAGCCTTAAAAGGCAAGTATGGTATGGTAAGAGAGAGCCCAAGGGTATGAACACAAACCATAAATGGTCAATTAATGATCATCAGAGGAATACAGTTCTGAGAACTGGGCTGAACCCATTTTAGGTCATAACAGCAGACAAGGAATATACGTTCAACATACAAACAACCTAAATATACTGAAACTACAATGGAGGTAACAAGAAGGGGTGAGAACAGCCAGTGCAAAAATGGGAGCAGAGGAAGAAGAGGGAGGAAGAATGGGCCCAGCTGTGCCTGCCAGGTTAGGGCTGATGCACCTGATCAGCGCCTGAGAGTCTTTCCTCCCCCTTGGCAGAGAAGGCAGCGCTGCCATTCGCCACATTTCACCACTCCAACTCAGCAATTGTACCTAAAGGATTATCTTTTACTCTGCAGCTGAGTTAAGCAAATCAGAATTTGGAAGAGAGCATGTGTCTCCCAGTGTTTTCTGCTTCAGCTTTCCCACATGACAAAGTGATTGATACTGTGGCACTGAGACACAGTAAAGTGGGATGCAACAGGTGAATAATGTTATTGTGTACAGGACCTTCCTTCCGCTCTAAATCATGACATCTGCATCATAATTATTAAATCATACCCGAGTGACACCTACATCCTCAGTGAAAAGGTATGGAGATGTTAATAACTGCCAATGAGCATTAGGAAAACATCTGAGCCAGAAAGCTCCTTTTTTAAAACTTCTCAGAAATCACATCAATAGCTAGAAAGGGATTATTTTACCCCGCCCAACTAATTCAATTGTTTTTGTCAAATGTTAACTTTGCATCTGGGCCTTTGTGGAGTATTCACAATGCTTGTCTTTAGGCATCCTAAACTGGTCAACAGAAAGTAAAGTTACCTAAATTATACTCCTACTCCTAGGCTTGGGGAGACCATCCCTATTTTTTGATGATACCTGAACGACAGTTAAACTCGCTGTCCAAGTTAGGCACTTAGAAGTTTAATGTTAGGTCCTGGGAATACTTTTCGGGCTAGAGTTATTATTAATTCAATGTATACAACATAGTAGCATTTGTTGTAGAATATCAGCAATATTCTTTGGTGCCAAACTGTATTGTCAAATAGCTGCGGGTCAATGTTTCTGGCTTTTCCGAAAACTCTCAGAGAAAACGTGAGTAGAAAATGAAAAGCAAGTTTAATGAGCAGATTCCTCCCACATCCTTTACAAAAGAAACGCATCAAGCCACAACACCAAAGATGGCATTTTAGTATGTATTTATTCCTGAAACAATAAATCTATCTGTAACATGTCAGCAAACAAGAGGCTGCCATTCTACTCTCAGTCAATTATAACATACTGTTTCAGGGTCCTTTTTTGTTACCTGAGAAAATGAGGTTTTCTGGCTCATCTAGCTGAGCGTTGAGCAGTGATATATGGGAGAAAAAAAACCCCACCAAAACTTAGGAAGATTTTCAAGTATCCAAGTTTAACAGGTCTTCTTTCATAAGGTTTTAATTCTAATATACATAGAGAACTTTTCATGAATTAGTAAGAAAATAATTGCTACTTACTAGTGAAAAATTGTATTGAAATCTCTTTTGTAAAAGGATGGGTGTCTGAACAATGAATAATGTTGCGTTGAAAAATGGTACCAAAACATCTCTTTAAAAGTACATTGCTATAAGCCACAGTTCAGCTATGACTGTTCCTCCAAAAATCTATGTGCATAATTTTTGTATTACAAATATGGTCATAGTATATTTTTATAATAATTAAGAGCTATCACAACAATACCTACATCTCAAAAAAAAAATGCTAAGGTTATGAGATATGACAGGGACAAATAACTGAGCCAGGTACTGTTATTAATACTGACTTTTTGTTTCCAGTAAGTATGTTTCATTGGTACTGTACAGCAAACCACAAGTGGTTAACCTGATCATATATAAACAAATTTTGTTACATTCCTCTTTTAAAGCAGTGCAGTACAATTCCTCAAAAACACCGTATCAGGTATCGGTAGCATGCCTCCTTTTCCACTTACATTTATCTCTCTGAGAAACATCTGTTGTGCCAAGTAAAAGAAATGACCCTCAACATTCATATCTGAGTTCCCTCTGTCCTTGTCCAGGGCATTGGTGCAGAACAGACTCTTGTTCCACGTCTTTTATGTAGGACTCTCTTTCAACACTTGAGGGCCTTAGACAAAGCTGGTAGGATTTAGAGATCTGCACCAGTGGATCTGTCTTTTGGAAAGACAGTGATTTTTTTGTCATCTTGATGTATCGAATTCCATGGTGTCTAAAACTGTGCATTGGCTCTAGTGGCAAAGGGCACATAGGTGGATGCTTCCAGGGATTGCTTTTTTCAACTAGATGGCTATTTTCAAGACATTTTTCCATGTAACACAGATTCTTAGCCTGTTTTCTGCAGTAACAGGGAGTGCTTTACTCTGAGTGACTGCACTACAGGAAAGAATCCATGAAGAGCATCATGTAGTTAGCAATATACCAAGTCACCAGCATTTCATGGTGAAAAAAGTAAAATAAAATGACAATGAACATTGTAAGCCATTTTTAAAAAAAAAGTATTATTTGCCAGTAGAACCATTTCAACAATTTTTCTGTGATGTGACGTTAATATTACTTTTTTCCTTGTTGTTTCCTTCTGAACAGTTGGTTAATGGACATTAATACAGCTTGCTAAGTGTCCTCAAAAGCAACAAGGTGAGTAAAAGAGGTCAAAAGAGAAGGAGGAAAAGTCTTAGGCAGTATTCACCATGGAAGAAAAGGAAGATAAGGAAGATTTGCTCTTTTCCCTGCACAAACATATAAAGGTTTCCATGGGTTACAGTTATGTGTGTGAGAAGACAATAACTTGGACATAATGGAATTCATATTCTACAGAAGCAAAAAGAACTCTTGTATACAGGAAAATTAGGAAAGAGAGTAGAACAATGCCTGGTATTTTTTGGTTAATCTATATTAAAGGAAACCTGCCACTCTACTAATTTGAATTTTTGTACTTATTTATTTATGTAGCACATGTGGTTGCATTACCCAAAACAACAACTCAATGCATTGTTCCTTCATCTTCCATTTCCTTCTCTCAAAGGTACAGGGTTAAAATTAAGCATACAGAAATCAACAAGCTATTTGTCTGAAAAAGGAAACCAATGAACAAATCATCTTTCACTAAAAACGTTTCTTAAATCATATTAAAGATTTTTTTGTCAACATTTTTGATTTGTGTCAGTCACAGCTTTTGCATCTTCAGCTGGCAGTTCGTTAAATGAGGAAATCACATAGTCCATCACATCAAGCGTTTGACTGAAGGAATGAAAAATGGCAGGCTGTTATCACATCTGTTTATTATTATTTTAATGCGAAATGATCAGCTGCACTGGCAAACAAAATTCATTGCTGGTTAACATGAAGAAAGCATGGCTTGTGAACAGCTTAATAGGAACATTTGGTGATTGTTCTTGCCACCATTTAAATTAATGGGAATTTTGCCATTAAGTTCAATGGAAGCAAGACCAGATCCTATACACTGCACTCATAATTATACTAATATAATTTGAAATTTCAGTGATAGCAAAGAGAATAGCACAGTCACAGTGGTTTAGCACAGAGAGAAACGTGATGTCCCTTCTCTTGGGCTCCTAGAACTTCTGCTAATGGAATATATCTGTACCTACCTATGTAACTATGCATAAATAAAAAAATGTGTATTTATATATTATATTTCAGAGCCTTCCAAAGATTATCTTTTTTTCAGAATGGTATTGCCTGAGGTGTAACACTAGATTCATGAACATTTGAAATTTTAATTTTTCATACTCTCTGAAAGTCCATGAAAACATAGTTTTCCAGAGAGATGATAACACTGCCTTGACACAGAAAACACTTTTTCCCTTCCAGAATTCAGTGCTATTTCTTTATAAGGTCTGAGTTTACTTTCTCTTAAGGGTTAAAATCAGAGTTAAGAACTGGCTCACTGACATTCCAAGGTACAGTGTTGTGTACAAGACCTTGTAAAAATCATGGCATATGCGATATGCATGGGAATTTCCTAATGGTCACAAAGATGCGCAGGTAGATCACAGGATTTTACAGAAACTGTTTACAACGGTCACTCAGTCATGCATGTCTGCTTGGATGCTGTTTCTGTCTCCAAAATCTTAGACCTTTCACCACCATCGATCTATTTTTTCATATCATCCAAATGCTAACCTCACTCTCCCTTTCGTCTGTGTTCCTCCACACACCCCGTCTTCATTCCTGTTTCACACCCAGTCGTTCCTGTGAATCCAGAAGGCACAACAGTTTTTTGATGTTTTAGGTCCTATATATGGGACAGTATAGTAGCTAACTGCTGCTAAGTAATCACCAGAGTAGTGCAAGTTTCTAGGAGAAATGTCTTTCTCCACAACAGACAAGAGGTAAGGTAGTCACCAGCCACCTCATAAGGTAGGTCAGATAAGAGGAGTGAGTGGAAAATTTCACCAAGTTTTGTCTCCTCTTTTTTGAGTCCCACACAGATTAGAGCACAGCTAGCAAACCAGTTTATTCACTAATCTGCTTACTACTTCAAAGATGTGAAGGAATATGAATAAGGAGAACTAAAGAGAAATGCAGAACTGATATTCAAAGCAGGGCTTCATTCATTTCTTTAAGAAAAAAGTATTTGTACACACAAATTAAAATACTTCTAAGGAATAATACTTTAGTTCAACCAACCACAGCAGTTAGTAGCTCAAGCAAGAGGGAAGGTAGGTTGCTTGGACTGTCGGACTGTTGTGTCTTCAACAGTTTTTAAATCTTTTAAAATTTTAAATCAAGATAAAAGTGCATTTTCCAGGTTGGATGATATGAAAGGATTTTTTGAATCACATTAAATTAAAGGAAGGAAACTGGAGCTACTGTTCTGGATACTGGTTTAACTGATAGCTGCCCGTTTTCTATTCTTGCCTTTAGCATGTCACTTTTCTATCGAGTTTCACTCCCTTTCTTCCCCAACTTAATAAAATGATCAGATTTTTCTTTCAGAAATTTGACTGGAAGTACAGTATTGCCTGGATCTGCTAATTAATTTCCTCTTTTAAGAAACTCAATTGTTTCTTTTTCTAGCTTATGGTTATTCCCTAAAATATTCTAATGCTTCTTTTATGACAAAAAGTTTCCCCTTTTTTCTGCTACATCAAAGATAATGAGTTAAAACGAATTTTAAAAGTAAAACTAACCATTTCAATCTTTAGATTTTCTATTCCTTAGATAGTTTATGATATGATAATTCCAACAAAAAGAATGGCAGGCATTTAGAAGCTAACAAAAACTGTATAATTTAGAGGTTCAGTTTAAATAATATTAATTTCCAGTGGCAAAGACCTGGTCAGTATTACTGTGCTAGGAATGGAAGTCATAAGGAACTCATCTTTCATGAAAGAATAGTCAGATTAATGTGAGTGGAGCAGATGTCTCAGCAGATCAATAATAACCCCTTGACAGTCACTAACATATGCCAAAACATAACATCTGAAAAACAACGAGGAAGAACAAGACAATAAGCACCTGTTACACTATCCCAGTTTTATCGTTAAGGTGACACCAAATAGTTCAAGCTGAATACAAACCATCCAAGAGAGAACTTCTATATTCTGCTTAAATATTTAGTCTAAATGTAGAGGAAGAAAATTCAGAGACCACCACTGTAATGCATGGAAGGCATGGGTTCAGTAGTAAGGAGAAAAATAAATAATATCCTGTTCTTAAGGGCTCAAAACCACAAATAGATTCAGTTCCAGCTGATGTGGGATTCTGTCAGTTAAATTACTCCAAAGTCCTGATTCTACTGCTCTTAAATTAGTTTTTCCTTTATTCCTCAAGCTTATTTGTTAACATAGGGAAAATGGTAGAACCTGTCTTTAAAATAAGTAATAAAATAAGACAGGAGCATGTTCCTTGATAGAGGTACAAGTATGAACAAAGACAGGTGGTAAGAGGAAGATATAAGAGTGGCTTGCTTAGAAGACAAAGGGAGAATTTTGATTGCTCTACCAGTGTCTCTCGTGGATACTAGCTAATTTCTCAACATCAGCAACATTGACAACTCCATCTGTAATAGCAGGATTGCCAAAACTGTCCAAGACAAACAGAAGTTCTCAACTTTCGTTATTGCTTATTTAGTTTTAGCAAAATATTCCCAACTTCATAACTTAATTTACAAAAATAAAAATGACCTATGAATACAATGCAGAGTTGCATACTTGGAATTCAAATCCCCAGTTTCTGAAGAACAGAGGTTGTATGATAATTACAACACACTTCAGTGTCTCTCAAGCCAAGGTTCCGCATGAAGAACAAATGGAAAACACGTGCACTCCTTTAAGACCACTTTTGTCAGGCTCCTGAGGGCACTAACAGCCCTCAATGGCCTGCCCAGCATCCCATGGGGCCTCACCCCATCTGCTGCCTAGGAGGAGCCCCATTTCAGCTCACTTCAGAGCCCTCAGTCCCTGCCTGAGCAATGCTGTAGCTGTGTGGATGTCTCCAATCCTGTCTCCTGTGCTGTTGGTAGCTCATCTCCTTGATGGGCCTCTTGGGCAAGGCTGCAGCTTGTCTGCACTCCTGCCTTTGGACCTGGCTCCTGGACGGACTTGGGACCCGTGTGATAGCCTTGTCTCTAGCCCTGTTTCTGGCTACATCTCCTTTTGCTCTGGGTTGGAGCCACTGGGCAGATCCTGGATCTGGTTCATTGCTTGCTTTGTCTGTGTTCAGCCTCCCTGCAACTGTACCCCACAGACAAGAGGACAACCTGCACGGGGTCACCCTGGCTCCCTGGCCCTGAAGAAGCAGCCAGCAGCTCCCTGACTTTTGTTGTCAACCTCTATATACATAATGATCCATGAAGAAATGTTAACCACTTATTTGGTGTCTAATTCAGCTGTTATCAAAACTTTGAACATATGCTTTAATAATCACAGAATAATAGAAAAATGGGGCTTGAAGGAACCATGGGAGGTCATCTAGTTTATCTACTTAGCTCCCAGGTAAGATAAATGATATCTACATTGTTCCAAGAGCTGTTTTGTCTGATCAGTTCTTAAACACCTCCAGTGGTGGAGGTTCCATCACTTAGCAAGAAATCTATGACAGTTCTTTGTTGACTTTGCCATTTTAAAGTGTTTTCCAATAGCGAAACAGGTCAAATTTTCCTGAACTGTAATTCATGTCATTCATTTCTTCTGGACTGTCTCCACTGGACCATGTGGCTCTTGAGGTACAATGCCCCAAACTGCAGTTTTCTAGCTGGGTAGTCTATCAGAGGTCTCATTTATTCCCGAGTACAGGATTACTTCACACATCTTGCTGGCTGTACTTCAGCTTTGTGCTTGCTTTTTTCACAGCACGGTGGGCTCATGCTCAGCTTTTTCTGAAAAACTGCTACCAAAGCAGCTGTCCTTATTTTCTGTCACTGCAGTAAATAATTCCTGCTTTATATCTTCACGTGCTTTGCCACTTTGTCATTATCATTTTGAATTCTGATGCCATCCTCCAGTGTATGAGTTGTCTCTCCCAGTTTTGGATGATATGAAGATACAATAAACTCACTTTCTATTCCATCATCTAGGTTGTTAATAAAAGTATCCTAGACAGTGTACTGCATCAAATATAAGATACATGACAGCTAGTGCTTTGCTTCTCTACTTTATTTGACTTTTTGCTCTAGAATTTTTTGGAGGATTGATGTTAACTGACAACAATTGCCACATTGTTCTCTTTCTTCTGTTTATAGTCAAGCACTGTGATTGCCTTTTTCCAATTCTCTTGATATCTTGTCTCCTGCAAGATTTCAAACATAAGTGCAAAGAGTTCTGGATGCAGACATATATAGGGTAGCAACAAAGTTAATGTCATGAAATTGCATACAGGAGTTGTACTGCTTACACAGCGGAAGACACTGGAGTTCTCCTCTCTAAACATGAATCATGAGATACCCTGGGCTATGCCAAAGTGGCATAATGCCATGTGTTTGTTGCAAAACTAATCACCAGGGAAGATCAAAATTGTTTAAATAAAAGGGGAAAAATTTGTACTGCAGCTGGCAGCCACATAGGACACAGGGCACGTGCTGTGATTGGAACATCATCTACCACAAAACACGGACTGAACAACAATGATAAAGAATTGTATTTACTAGACATAACATCTTTAGTCACCTAACAAAATTGATTGTTTAAGACAAAAAAAAAGAGGGACTCTTAAAAAAAATAATTAAAAAATAAACAAACCAAACCAAGGAACAATGTTGTATTTTGAGATAAGGGCTGGATACAGCTAGCAAAAAATAGCCAATTAGTCCTCAACACTGAGATGAGAAAAATTCACTGATCAAAATCTAGCAATCTCCCACACAACAGAAAACTCTGCAAGAGACTTGTTAACAGCACACAAGAGCAGCTGTGCAGCTCATAAACTCACTAGGGACACAGTACAGGTGTACAAAGAAATACTAGGTCTAGAAATGTCAGAACAATGAACCAGGGAATTGCCACACAGCTCAATGTGATTCCTACCAGCAATATTAGTATTTGTAATTACAAGACAATTCACAAATCAGTATGTTTCAGAACTGGGCTCAAATCCTGACAGTAACTTATTAGCTCTCCTTCTAGCGAACCAGAAAGAGCTAGTAAGAGAACTATGATCAGGCTTCAGAGCTACACAAATTAATTTGCAAAATCTATGCTGAAAACTGGTATTTAATGAATATATACAAATTTAATCCAATAATGTTAATTAACTTTTCATTCTGTTTAATGATATTATACCAAAATATATCTCTAATTTTAAAAGAAAGTGGCAAAATCCGGGAATTATTCATTGTATCCTGGACAGAAAGAGTCTTGACTGTTCAAGGAAAAAAAATTTAGATTTCATCTGACTCACAGGACTTTGTTTGTGTCTATACCTATATGAAATAATAAAAAAAAGGAATTTCTATCTATCGTATCACATCTACTTCCCACCTATATGAATCAGAGACATCCTCATTGGCAGCAAAGCACCTAACAGCAATTTGGATCGATCGGTGAAGCCCCTTCTCCCTGGCCCAAAACTGAATGCATTTAGCACAACAGCTAAAACTTGGTGTGAAGTCCTTCATCCACTTAAGTCCCTGACAAAACATGTAATGATAGCAACTCTGGCCAGGCTTTCACAGCTTAGCTCTTCTTAAGATTTTTACATCCGAGTAGATTCCCAGCCTTCCTTTTAAATTTCCTTACAAAGGTAACTAACCAGAGTTTTACTATGCTGATACCACTAGTGGAATGATAAATGATGTAAAAAGCAAAAGTTTATGCATCAGGTACTATAGCATAGTGTATTCCCCCAACAGTTACATCTGAATGCTGTGCAAACAGCACGGACATGTGACCTTGGTGAAACAGGCGTTAACAAAAAAGAGTTCTTTGATATTCAGTATACACATAGTGCCTAACAAACATGTTGGAAAACTATATTCAAAAGCATTTGTTTTCTTTTCAGTCTCTCAGATATTCAGTTTTTATCTGCATCTCTCCAGTTCTTGAAATGTACCCCACAATACCATTTCCTGTTTTTTAAAGGTTTCACAGTTCATTTTAGAAATAAGCAGTAATTTTTTTCCAGCAAGTTCCTAGTTCCTACCATATTTCACTATCATGCCTTTTATCTTTTGCTTTATAATTGGAAGAGGGAACACAAAGAGAAAACTTTGAAAACATATGCCAGTGTAGGATGTTGCTGATGGAACGCTGGGATGTTTTATCAGTCTTTATTAACATCAACTGTTTGATTTTTATTTTATGTCCTTCTGTGTTGGGCACTGCAGAAGCAGAAATTAAAAGATAATTTATAATTTGGAATTTATTGCCTCCTGTTGGTTGGATTAAAATTGTGATCGTAAGACAATGAACACAGCTAAGAGAAAGGTGATCACAAGTGATTGCCTAATTCAGTTTTGAGCCTGCAGAGTCTGTTTTAGGTAGGATATGTGAAAAAGTTATCACAGGCCGTACAATCTTGCTGTGAGTAGAATCTTTTAACATTAATGGCTCATTAATGGCTCATTAATGGCTCATTGGTTACATAAATTAAATGTTACCCTATTTTTTTTGCTTTTTGTACCCCATTTCATGACTTCTCCAGTCTGCCATGACAAGCAACTAATGGTCAATTGCAAGAGCAATCTATAAGGCACCGTAAACTGCACAGACACTTGTGGAATGTGCACAGTTAGTCATGGTCTTGATGAATGGCCAGTTCAGTGATAAGAGCCTCGTCTAGTGCAGCACTCTTGTACCACGAGAGAAAAAATATATCACCCCAGACTAGCCACACTGTTCTTGAAATCTCTTCAGAATTAAATTTCTGCAGAATATTATAGTGTTTGCAATGGCAGAATCTGCTGTAATTGAGGTTGTAAAGTACTTTCCAATCCAGTTCCCATTTTCACATCCTCATTTTAAAATATTCCCCCTCTGGGCTTGACATTTTCCAGACTTCTTTGGTGAAAAACATATTTGTTGATAATATATATTTGCAAATACACTTTCTACTGTTTTGAATTCTAAAAGAAACAATTTTAAGTCTTTGTTCTTCCAAGAGCTATAGTACAAGTGTCCCAGCAACGCTGTCACCTTGTCAGTCTCACTGCTGCACAACCTTGATCATTTGAGCCACCAGCAAAAGTCCTGTTGCCTTCAGCAGGACCAGAACTTCACTCAGCTTAAGAGTGATACACAGGTGATCTTTAGAGGGTAGTATATCCTTCATCAAGTTTGTAACAGAAGGTTGTTTTCAGTAAAAACTGGGAGTGTGCTGTAGTGTAGTGCTGTATTGGGCATAGGAGATACATGCTCGAAAGAAGAGGTGTCACTCAGGCAGAGCACATTAACCACAGCAGGTCCTGCTCTCCACAATATTTTTCTTTTATGGTCTTACCTTCAGTCTCTTATTAATTGGTTCAAACTCTTTCCAGGATTTCTTTCTTTCTTTAAACGAGGCAGCATTAAAATGATCTAAGGCCCTGAACACTGCTTAAAAACTTAACCTCTCTAAAGCCTCATACACTTTACATTATCTGAAATATTAGCCTGCCTTACATTAGTTTAGAAATAAATAAATAAAAGCAACACAAATTTGGTAGCTAAGTAGCCAAGAGAAAGTTAGCATAATTTATTAATATCTTCTATTTAAGGTTATATACCATGAGACAGGATAATAGTCTGAAATCCAGACTCTTCTGAGTTTTCAAATCTTAAATAAGTTTTAAGAATTTCTTTAAGACTAATTAATAAATATTAGGGAAAGTGACTTTGGCTGCATGTGAACTGAATCACGACCACACTACATAATACCCTTTGAGCTCCTGATCCCTGAAGTCATCCAGAACAGAGACTTCGCCAAAGCATCCTGTGGCTCGTTACCATGTCACAAACCTGGGTGTCCTTGCCTGGGAAACAAGGACACCCAGAGGGCTAGAAAAAGCGGGGAGAAAAAGGTATGACTGCATCCAAACTCTGAGCTTGAAAGTTTAGAGGTAGCTATGGGAGACGTCTTCTTATTGTCCCTACATCTCCCCTTTGGAAAATTTCTCTTGGGAATGCTAGGAGGTATTTACCTATGACAGTAATGGGGTCATTTTCATCGGGCAGGTGAACAGTCATACAAGCTCAGCATATTTGGTTCACAGTCTACAGGCTCCTTTGCAGAGCTCACTTCTTTTCCACGATACTTTTGTACCTTACATTAGTTTAGAAATAAATAAATAAAAGCAACACAAATTTGGTAGCTAAGTAGCCAAGAGAAAGTTAGCATAATTTATTAATATCTTCTATTTAAGGTTATATACCATGAGACAGGATACCTGGGGTTTTGGAAATAAAATATTGCTACTTTAAGATTTTTCCCTAGGAGGCAGAGCTAGCTGACAAGTACATGACAAACTTCACACATATTCTTTTATGGAAATGTTTGTGAAAGTTTAAAGCTGAACTGGACTGGATTTTTCACTGTTGCTACAGCACGTTGTCATAGCATTTGACCTCTTTGTTCTTTTTATGCAAGTTACGGGGTCTTCTAAGACTCAAACATACATCTCTATGGAAAGAAAATAGAGAATAATTAGAAGACGGGGCCCAAAAATCATGGGGTTGTTTCAGGCTGTTGTCTTTCTTCAGACCCTGCAATGACCAGAAGCACTTCAGAGAGGAGAGGTGTAAAGTGAATATGGAGGGATCAGACTTAGAGCATCTGATACAACTTCGAGTCTTGGGATTTGCAGACCACAAGGAATCCAGATGAACAGTTCACAATGTACATAGCTGTGGACAACTGCTGTTAATGTAAAGACAAAGAGACCAATGTACAGGATGAAAAACTTGGATAAGGTCACCCACAAGCAGGGAGCCAGCCCAAATCCTGTACCTCACACTGTATTTTGTATTTTGACAGACTTGTTACACCAATGAACAGTATTGATCTTTTCCTATGCAGATTTAAGCAGCAGACATACAAACAGAAAAACTAACTCCAAATTCATATGTTCATGCTATAAATAAAAGAAAGCTACTATGAAGACCACTGCCTCCTTGACCTCAAGTATTTGCTCTTACTCCATCACCTTCGGTATCCTTTTAACATTCTGGCATTTTGAAAAAGGCAAATTCATAATGAGCTCAGTGACAAGCAATTTGGAAATAAATAGCCCACATAGAAGAAAAAAATATTTGTAGTATCACACTTCATATTTGTTTTTTTTTCAGGATTTAGACATTTCCTACACTGATATGCTCCAACCTGCATTAAGCACTTGTTTACTCATTAGTGATATGTATACCTAGTTATTCCCAATAGGCTCACACTGGCATGTTTAAAAATAGTCTTACAGGAGCAGTGCTATATTTCAAACCTTTGCAAAGCAGGGGGCAATAACAGGAAAAATCAATGAAACAATTATTTGTTTTAAATGGAAATCTGTATTTTCGGAGACATGGATGTTATCAATTTCAAGCAAAGTACCTAAACAAATAATAAAATGTAACTGTGCATTGGTTTTACAGCTGAAAGACTGAACAGATGGTTCAAGGATGGTATCAAGTGAACTTAACGTTTGTGAACTAGATAGAACATGGGCAGAGGATTATGCAATTACAACATTAACACTGAACCACTCAGAAACCCAGTTTTGGCTTTTTTCCCCTAACACGTATTTGTATTCTCCCTAAGTTCATGATCATTGGGAATGAAATACAACTCCAGCAGCAAAAATACAATATTAGACTAAGAAAGGTCAGTCAAAAAAAAAGGCCTTGCATTGGTCAGCACTTGCTAAATGCAAAGTCCAATCCTGTTACCAAGAAATCTTCTTCATACTTATGAGGGTTTTTTTGCCTTAACCCTCTGAAAACTAAGTGGTTGATTGGAAATAAAAGTAAGTTTTCACTCATTAGAGATAAAAAATTTTCACGAGATGAAGTTGCAAGCTATCTTTTTACCTGGAATTTGTGAATGAGTTAGAGTTTGAGGCACAGAATAATTTTAACATCTCACTAAGCCTTTTTAAAAGATGGATGAGAAATCAATAACACTACACTTGACAATATACAGCTAGAATCAGAGGGTGAGGTTGACATTAAATATTAATTTATATTATTATTTGCGTACACAATATATGGAAAGTTTATCTCCATACTAAACACCTCATTGAAGTAAAGATAATTTAACCAGGTGAAATGCTACGATAATAGAAATTGTCTTTTTATCTATACTGATGATGGGGAGGTAGAAGGGCTGATGTACCTGAGCCAAATAATGAAAAGGAACAAATTATTTCTGTCTTTGAAAGGTACAATTCTTATTTCTGTCCTCAGATTTCACATTGCTAAAAGCTTCCCAGTAATACAGAACTATCATAGTGACTTCATGTGCAAAAAAAAATTGGTAAATATGCTGCTATTTCCCAATTCACTCCAAGTGGTGAATAATCAGATATAAACTGTCAGTAATTAAATATATTTACAAATTTTGAGTTTGCCACAGTGATCAAAGGTGAATCTGTTCAGAGCATTCAAGGTTTGCATATACATTCACCCTGCCTGCTCTTTGCCAAGACAACCCTTTCCAGTACATTGCTCTTGTGCTTTCATTGCTTTTCACAAAATTCATCCACCCCAGCCTCTTACTTTCTTATTTCTACTTACTCTAGTAATAAATATATCACCTTTCCAGCCTCTTACTCATTATTCCCTCCAGTCAGCACCTGAACAGCACTGAACATCTCACTAAACAGATTTGAGACAGACTCTATGACAGTCTAGCAGCGTAACTCCACACCTTTACTGGTTTATGCGATGTGGTTGCCTGTGACAGCAGGGTACTGGGCTCCACAGTTGTGAGGTCCTTTCCAGTCCTTGTCCCCACATCGTGCTGTGCAGCACAGGGTGCAAGACAGAGGGGGAGAAGCCTGGCAGGTGGAGCCATTTCCACCCACACTGTCCCCAGCATCTCTGCTGAATCCCAAGCTGGCCATCCCAATAACATCACCCCAAAGTGACTATCTGTAAAAATCTTTTGCTTAACTGGGGCAGGTGGACCAGCTTTTGTCTCCATTACACTGCACCACAGTGACAGCAAAGCCACATATCCTTAAGCTAATAAGACGAAAAAGTAGCAGCGTGGGTGCGTAAATGGGTAATATTTTTAGCATCTGGGCTTATCAAGCACAGCCACTCTTAATTCTCCACACGTTTCACTGACAGTGGTGTCACATACTCTTAAACTAATGTGTGAGAAAAGAAATAATAGGAAAGAACAGCAGGAGGAAGCCGTGACATAGTGAAAACAGAAAATTTGGAAATGGAAAAAGCCTGGGACTATTCTGCTCAAGAGGCTCTGACATCTGTTCCAGAAGTAAAGCTAATGAAAACTACTACAAAAATTTTTAACAGCCCATCTCAAATTTCAGTCTGTCTTAACACACTTGTTGTGTAATTACATATGAATAATACAACACGTAAAGGTCTTCAGCAAGCTCTATGTGTGCTTGAATGTGTATTCATCCATAGACATTACATTCTCTTCTACTTTGGCAGTGATACAGTTAGACTTTTTGTTTAGTACAGTGGAGAGGGATCAACAAATCCATATCTCGTTTCTTGATCTCTCTAGGTTAGCTCTAACTTCCCCAAGCAAAACAAAGCAGCTGACACAAGCCCTAATTATTCATGTCACTGTCTCAGTGCTCCCTGCTTGAGAAATGGAAAGGCAAATGGGAAGCGGTTGTGGTGCAGGTGTCCCAGCAAGCGTTCTCTTCTCACACAGGATTCCAGCCATGCATTTATGAGTAGATTATGGTTTTCCTTTCCTCCCTTCCCTTTTTTTTTTTTTTTGCCTGAAGATACGAAATTGGGACACCAGAACATATGATTCAGCTTTGATACAGACTACCCTCATCAAAGAACTGAAATGACAAAAGAATTTCAGCACCCATTCTCTTAGCCTCATATGCTTTTTCTCTTTAGGTTACAAAGGTGAACTAGATAAATGCAAATTAGCATAGGATGGACAGGGTGGAGTGGAATAGTGTTTTCACTGACCAAATGTAGATATCTAACACAGACATTGTATCTGCCTTCATCATCTAGCTTCCCTTTAAAGTCAGTGAAGACAAAGGCAATTCTAAGGTACCATTTTACCTTATCTTAAAGCTGAGGTCAGGTAAGTTACACTGTTACTTCTCTGCCTTGATTATGAAAATTGCCTTGTACAACTCATTCTCATACAAAAATTCAAATTGCAAAACCTCATTTTAAATGAGATTAATTCCTTCCACCTGCTTCCCCACTGAACACCAGCACATGTAACCACCCATTGTCTCAGAGTAGAATTTTTAGAGTTATTTTGATTTTTTTGAATTTTCTCCTTTCATGTGTCTCATACACAAACCTACTAAATGGCTCCAAAGCATCACAGAACTCATCCTTACACATTTACTCTTTATCTCTTTAATCCACCACAGTCTTCCAGAATCCCTCCTCCCAACTTCTGGAATGCTTAGAAATTGCTTACTCCTAAAAACAAAAGTTTATCACCTCTGACTTTACTGACTTGTTGTCTACATCATAATCACATCTAAAGATAAATCCTATCTCTTTACTACACTTGGTCTTTTTACTATCCTTTCTTCACTGCAGATTTATGCTTTCCCCATCCTCTAAAATTGATATAAGTTCATGTTTTTCTATAAACCAGAGCAAAATTCATCTTCATCTGCTTCAGTTTATGAATCTCTGTGATCTCTGTGTTATCTCTTATGATAACATTCCCTGTGAAGGATGGTCTTTAAAGTAATACCGTTGCTTTCTAGAGTAGTAATTCCTCTCCTACAAACTAAAGAAATGTTTGAAAGACACTGCCACTTTTTGCATTGGTTCACAAGTCAGGTGTGAGTGCTGAATACTCAGGAATAATTTATAGTAAGCATTAAAGCTTTTGACAGAAATTCATCCAAAGAATGAACAAATAAAAAACCCCAAACTTGGAGGAGAAAAAAACAAAAATCATTGCCAGGCAGAGGAACCCAATTAACCTAATCAGTGAAAAGTGGCACACTGAACCAGCTGGTCCCTAACACCACCAAGGGGAGTGTTAGGCCATGGTACCGGGGTGAACCCCCCTCAAGGTGACCCAATGAAAGAAACACCTTTGCAAGACCACCTTCCACGCTGAAGGGGGTGGCTGTCAAGGAGGGTTTGAGACTCACTGTGGGATCCAGGAGGAAGAACATTTGGAGGTTGTGTAAAACTTGCTGGGGGCATGTTTTGAAAAGATTGTGGGCACGTGTGAAATTGATTATGGGATGTTTAATGGAAGGACTACAGGCGGAGAAAGGGAGGTATCTAGGTGGCTCAGGGAGGAAGAGGAGTGGGAAAATAGCAGGTAGATGAGATAAAAGGGGTGAAACAACTGGAAACAGACAATGGTAGAGTACACCTGTCTGACTATGCCTTGTGCTGGGTCACCACAATCTACTCTGTATACACATTTAATCCTGTTTTTTATCTAACTTCTGTGGGGATGCACCTCTGTTCTGAGTGGACATGGGTGAATGCTAGTGAATGTTAAGCTGGACTACGTGGCAAATAGGATGAGAGGTCTGAATACCAGCAACAAGAGCAGGGCTGCAGGCCTCTGAGGCTCCTCTGTCCGTGTGCCAGCAACTGGGGACACCTGGGATCCAATGGCCAACTTGTAAGCAGACCGAGAGTCTAAGGGCAGCTACTAAAGTGATCTATAGTGCGTGGGTGTATATATACATACGTATCTATATATGAATATATATAAATATGCGTGCATATGAATAGTGATATACACATGTGGGTGTATATATACGCACATATGTATGTATGCCTAACAGAAACAGGTGCTCAGCCTTGCCGAGCCTGGGGATGCAAAGCCATAGCAGCCATGCTGCATTGTACTACCAGGTTCTGCTGCCTCAGGCAGCATGGAAAAGAAATAAACAAAGGTTCTGAACCTAAAAATGTCTACATTCACAGACATTAACATACATGTGTACAGCATGTGAGTTGGAAAAGAGAAAGCTATCCAAAAGTAGATGGCTTTGAAAATTAAATCATTTTAGTAACTGGAGGGGTCACAGCGCTGTGGTGAGAAAGCAAAAACTGTACGCAATAGAGCAACACAGACAGTGTTTAGGGGCTACTGATGGAAAATAAGGGAGGGGAAAAAGGCAAAAAGATTTAGGCAGAAGCAGAACTGTGAAAGGACCAATGAAGGGGAAAAAAGAATGAGGAGAATCTAACAGGTGAAGAGTTTTGTGATAGGTCTGGGGGAACAGAAATATAAGACTAGATGCAACATATTTGGTATATAGGAGAGTTAATACGTTACCTATCTAGAATGGCCAGTGCAGAGGTGGAAATAATCAGGCATGATGAGAACAGTGTGGAATTATCTGCTGTGATGAGATAGGAGAAAGCAAAAAATATCTGAAAGGGAAACCACCAATCATGAGAGAGAAATGGGATTCCCTCAGGGGATATGACCTTCATAGCTAATTCTTTTCAGAGAGATTATAATTATATGGGTCCCCTTTTCAACAGTTCTTTACTTTGTGTTTCAAATTATCAGAGTTATAATAACAAAGACAGATAATCTTAGCGCATGAACTACTTTGCACCAAAGTTTTTAGTAAACGGTGCTTTTCCAACATAGTACATACTATTCACAGCTTCTGAAGCCAAAATTTCTAGCCTCTCCCCATTTGACACATCTTAAATATTTTAAAACATATATGAAATTCTAGTAAATACTTAAACACAGGTATGCCAACACTTCAAACCTGAAGTACCACAAATAAATGTTAACACTTATTTAAATAAAGAATAGTTAATTTTGATGAATTGCACAGCAAGTGGTCTACTGCTGAGACTCCAGAGAATTAACGTGTATCCATTCTGGGAGAAAGGAGTATACAATTGTAACACAATGAAAGCCTATTACTCATCCCTCCCGTATAGTCCAGTAGGAAATGTATTTCTAACATGAAGTTTCATAAGAACTTGTTGGTGGCTCTTCTGCACTGCTTCAGTGGAGGGAGCAGTTGGTTCCACTGGATCTACATTTTGCTCGATGTTTCAGTCTTGCAGAGTATTTCAGACGTGGCTATGACAAGAGGGATGGTCAGTCTGTCAGAGGCAAGAGATGCAATGAACTGTGCTCTCTGAAGCACGACCTCGATACTTTCCCACATGCTCTGTTCTCTTTCTTTGCTATTTTATGCACCTACTTGGGTTTAGGTTTGTACTACATATCATGGTGAGGTTCCTATGAGAACCTTTCTTGGTCCCACTCTTCCATTTTGGCAGGTTTTCTGTAGTGCTCCTCTCCCAGCTTTCTCTCTTTTTGATTATGGTGCGCATGGTTCCCCAACAGGGTAAATAGATGCCAAGGAAACCACCTACGCTCCTAACTGAAGTGGTAGAGAGAATCTCATGTTCCTCTACACAGTCCTGTGATCCAGGCAACTGTACATTGTCAACCAACCACCAAACTTCCTAAGCTGGCACAAGCACTGCCAACAGTTCTCCTTGGAGAGGGCAATGAGGGAATACATGCCTTTCCATATTCAGCATTTTCTTTAGACCGAAGTTTTAGATGTATTCCTTGGTTAATAAATTGGAGTGTTCAGGCTCAAGTATGTGTCCCCGGCCTGTAGCTGCTGCTTGCAGCTCCTACTCAAATACCAGCTGTGTTGTGGGTTTTTTTTTCCTTTGGACATAATCTATTGCTCACAGTGAAAATTAGGACAAATTGCTTGATATTCTGGAAAGGTACTAAAAGATACCAAAAATAAAAAAAACGTATTTCCATTCAAAAGCAGTATGCAACATGACAATTAATTAGACTTGCAATCACAAACAACAACCAACCAACTGCAAATATGTATTATCCACACACACACAAAATGCATTACAGAGCATTATTTTCATAAGTGAGCCTTTCAATAGTTAGGAAGTGCAAGAATTAAAGTTTCCTGGGGTACTTCAATTTGCCACCCTAGCTTTACTGGCCTTAATTACATGATCTGATTCTATTTTCCACAGGATTCTGGCTTCACTCAGAACTCATGATGGTGGGTGCTGACTTAACATGCATCTATATAATATTCTGTTGTCTCAACAAGCAGCCAGACAATATCTGTAGTTATTATTAGTCTCACAGATTATCCAACTTCAGAGTTTAAGAGCATTTCACAAACTGATTTCTTTTCTTTATGCTCCTTTTTATGCATGAAGAACTGAGGAATACTGAAAAAAAGTCAGAAGTTTCAACTAACATTAAATGTCCATTCTGAACCGCCTAGGAGCCACTCTTTCAGATAATTTTATGTATCCCATGTGACACTCAAAGCAGCCATCCTAGTCCCCTCTGTCCCAGCTGAGGAGACTCAGCATTCCTCCACAGCAGACCCCACCTCCTCCAGTCAGATCTCAGAAAAGAAGAAACACTGCATTTGTGAACCTTTGTAGAAAGGATGGTACAAACGCATCATCTAGGAACTGCAAGATGCAGGCTATTTTCCCAGAATTTGGGGTTTTCCCAGTGTTTTTCCTCTAATGGTTAGAATACTTTTCCTTCTTCAAGTATTGAAATCACTAACATTATTCCCTCTTTTGAAAGCTATTTAGATTACACATCTCTCTTTTCCTTGGTAAGGTTACGTGTCAACTAGTGTATCTGTATATGTATATGTGTGTGTGTGTGTGTATAATTCACATGAGTAGAGCCAAAGAGGTTCCTAATATATGTAAATGAGTACGTAAAGGATTAAGGCTAGCAGAATCAAACTCTATTGAGAATTTGTTATGAAGAAACATATGTGTGTTCTCTTTCAAGTCCAGGGTAAACATTGTCACTTGTGGAAACGAGTAGACTGAATGTAACAAAAGTACACAATCAGAGTAGGGATAGTCACGCTTCTTCCTGATTAGCTCTCAGAAAAAATAGTATGAAAGAATAACAATAAATTCACACAAAATACTTTAGCAATGCTTTCTGACTTTACTGCATTTGAAAACAGTACCATGATAAATGGGAAGATACTATATAAAGCTTTGGAAATCCATATAACACTATCATCTGGCAAAAATTCTCAAGTAAAGTGTATTGGTGTCTGCTGCTGAATGATAATATTTTTCCTATAGAGAAGAAACTGTTTCAGCTCACTAAAAAATAACTGCTGCCCACACTCTGTAGCTCTCAAATTATTTCCTGACTCAAGCAAGTTGCTGCTTGTATTTTAAAGCTCTACTAGACCCTGGTATACATACTGCCACTATGGAATTCTTTGTGAAATCATTTTCTCTTGAGGCAGAACATTTTATCTGTCCTACTGAACACCCAAAGTTGCAAAAAGATTGTTTTCACCATTTCTTTGTGAGACAAATCACAGAATTGCAATATTGTCTGGAGTGGTATGATTACTTTTGTAAGGGCAAGCAAAAAATAGAAGTGTTCTAATCCATAGACGTATATTTCCTCTGAGTTCAGGAAGAAGGAAGAGCCCAGTTTATTCAGTGTCATAATAGGAGGTTTGAGAAGAAAACGAGGATGGACAAGGTGTTCCTTTCATCAATGCAGTGAGCAGCTATGTCAGATTTAAGTTTAATTAATAGTGCCAGATTGATTGAGAATCTAGAGGGAGAAAATTAATTGGGAAAACAGCTATTATAGTTAATATTTGAATTAATGGAAGGTTGAGTAAATTAAATAAGGATAATGGACTTCAAAACCCTCAAGCATCTCTTGAAAAGAAAATCTAAGCTGGAGTAGGCAAGCTAAAATAGAGATGCTGGAGATAGTAAAGGTAGACAGGTAGTGCTATGAAGGAGGGCTAATGTAGGAGCAAGAACTAGGAGTGGCAGCATCATCAGAGGCATTGATGAAAGCAAAATTTCCCAGCTGCTGGTTCCTACTGAATTCCAGGCTCTGTGATTGCCAAGAGCTGCTATCTTGCATAAAAGAAAGTTGTAGCCAATAATGTGATTGACAGCATCTGTCTCTCTGAGAGGCAGTACCTTCCAATTCCTGCTGAGACTTAACCTTAACCTTTGGGAAAACAAAATGCAATCCAACTGGCTACGCCACTCTTGATACTGTTGTGACCAAAACATCAAGTGCAGAAGAGCTCAGCAGAAGTGCAGAGCGAACAGCTACAGAAAAGCTCAAACAATTAAGAACTTGCTAATCTAAGTGACTTAGTTTGCTGAAAGCTGTTTTGCTGTTTCTGCTATCATCAATGCCATAAGATGGTTTTCATCTTTGTGTGTACACTTCAAAATCTGCCTTGCCTTTTCTTAGTCTGAAAAAACATAGTAGTATATATAGTAGCTTATTCAAAAAATGCATCCTAGTAAGTACAGAAACACAGTAAGCCACATTTCCAGTAATCTGAGTGTCATATAGTTTGAAAATATTCCCATTAGCAAGACAGTACTTTTTTTATCAAATGCACAAAGACATATTATATGTATAAGAAGGAAATAGAGGAAGCGAAGTTAGAGATCTTTCTGGCTGAGCCAGGAGCTCTTTAATGATCTGAAAGCAGAAAAGGAATCATAGAAACATATGATAATGAGCACATATCACTGAGGATAAAGGAGTAGTTTATGTTCGTATGAAAAAGGATCAAAGAGACTTACAAGAACAAGGAAGAGAAGGCAACAGAAAGGCTCCATAACTATAGTTGAATGATGAAAACCAAAGAATGGAAAAGCAAGGAGACCAAATTACAGATTATAAAAAAGAAGGGTAACCCATTCATTGCCTTTTTCCTAAATCTTCACGCAAAAGACAAATTTTGAAGACCCACTTAACAGAATTAATTTAACAACCATATTAAAATGCACTGATGGAGAAAACATGCTGTGAGTTCCTAGAAGATAAGATAGTACAACAACCTATATGCATGTGTCAAAAAGAAATCATGTCAAGCCAGTCTACTTTCCTTCTTTGACAAGCTAACTGGATAAAGGGGAAGTTGTAGATATGATATATCCTGACTTTTAATTAAAGCTTCTGTCACTATTCGATATAATATTCTCATAAATAAGCTAAGGCAGGAGATGTAATCACCATCAGGTGGGTGGACAACCAGTTGAGAAATTGCTCTCAGCGAACAATTATCAATGATTTGCTGTCACACTGGAAAAGGATTTCAAGTGGGACTAGATCGAGGACTGTAAGGGCTGAGATCTACCAAGCATTTTCATCAGTTCTACTACTAATGGCAAAGACAAGACCAAATTTGATAGTTAGACTAAGTGCGGAGCGGTTCTAAGCACATTGGAGGCTGGAATAAAAATTATTTTTAGACTAGGGGTTGAAATTTCAGCAGCTGGCTGGAATTCAGTAGAGGCAAGCGCAAAATGTTACCGGAAACCAGCAATCAAACACACAGTCATAACACACGGAGTAGAAGGGTAAGCAGCAGCTGAGCAGATAAAGATGCAATAATTGTGCTCAATTCAGCACCAGTGAGCACAAGTAATGCAGTGTCCTCTTTTCACAACACTTCAAGGAAGATGGAGATAAAATGAAGAAAATTGCAGGGAACAGTAAAAGGGATTAGAAAAAGAGGAGAAAATATAACCTGTGAGCAAAGGTTCAAGCAAATAGAATTTGTTTAGTTTAAAGATGAGAAGGCTGAGTAGTGATACAGTAATATTCTTCCAACATGCACAAATGTGTTATAAACAAAAGGGTGATCTTCTTTGCTCAGTGGCCACTCTTGGGAAGAGAATAAACCAATGTAATTTGCAAAAAGTAATATCAAAGCTGCCTAGCCAGAAACTTTACACCTGTTGGGGTGAAAGAAATTAGGAATATAACTAACTGAATCATTTATATGGAAGTATTTAAGTACAGATATATCGCTGGTCCAGCTTGTTTAGCTGTAGTTGATGCTGCCAGAGCTGAGAGGCTGGACTAAATTATTTGACTTTTCTCCTTGATGTCATCTATTTGGATGTCATCCAGGGAAGTGGTGGATTCCCCCACATTCGACACTTTTAAGATTCAGCCGGACAGGGTGCTGGGCCATGTTGTGTAGATCATGCTTTTGCCAAGAAAGGTTTGACCAGATGATCCCTGAGTATTCTCCAGCCTGGTATTCTGTGATTCTATGATACTTGAATCTGTCATTTGATATTGACCGCTGCAGATGAATCAAGTATGAGCAAGTAATATATGTCACTTCTAATCTCAGAGATTTTTAAACTAATAACTACTGATGAAGCCACCTCAAGCTTTTAATTTATTTGAATCATTGGGATGAATCCATAATAGCTGGAGGTGCCAACTTAGTAGCTGCAGACTTTCAAATGTTTAAGTAACAATATATATTTAAACAACTGGAAAATTAATGAGTGGGAGGAATATAATGGTAACTTTGTCCTTGAAAACCTCTACTGACAAGGCTGATACTGGAGGAACCATTACAATATTGAATGAATTGTGAAACACATCACTTTAAACTATGAAGAAGTTCCAGATTTCATCTTTGACATTACCTAAA
This sequence comes from Ibidorhyncha struthersii, assembly GCA_013398815.1. NCBI lineage: Eukaryota > Metazoa > Chordata > Aves > Charadriiformes > Charadriidae > Ibidorhyncha > Ibidorhyncha struthersii. The sequence goes on along the minus strand of VZSZ01011835.1, from coordinate 14,623 downwards.
TTCCTGAGATTATTAGGACAACAATTTTATCACAAAGAAGTTCTGTTACAAAGTTGAATCAGCCTGCCCCATATGCTTCCACACCACTTCTGAATAATAAGTTCTGCTTTGATGTCCAGAAGGTCTGGACAAGTTAAGACCTTCAGCATGATCCTGATTACTCTTAACTATTATGTGGACATCCAGCCCAAGAATGAGGCTTTAAAATTTTTTCACATAAGCACACACTATACCTTAATAGGGGAAAAATTCCTGTTGATCCAGAACCAGATTCAGAACAACAATCTCAAGCTAAAAAACTGGGACTGCCATGAGTTTCACTACATATGTAACATTTCTGCAAGAATAGATATAGTTTCACTTACCAGAGCATAACAAAGCTTAAACAAAACAGAGCATACTGGTAAATACATGATGCAAGAGGAAATAACTCTAAAAGATCATCAAAAGATACAAAATTTGAAAAATACTCAAAGTACTCAAATTTATGTAGAAGTGGATTTAGTGCAGCTACAAGCAAAAGGTCATCATTGCTCCCAGGGAAATCACCAGAGACGTTTCTTTTAATATAAATAAAGTGGGATTTAATTTTTAAATTACATCCTTCTGAAGATATATTGCTACTTTCAGGGAGGTGCATACATAAAGAGTTTTACCCTGGTTCAAAATTTGCATCGTTACAGCAATCATAGCCCTGCATTTGAACAGGTAAACAAGCCGCACACCTCCAAGTGCTGCAGAACACCTATACCTTTCAGAGGCACAACAGAGGTAAGTTGTTACTGTGCTGGAGTGAAAAAAAAAATATAAGAGCTTTGTGATTTCTAATATGGCATTTTGAAGTAGACAAACAGGGAATCAGAACATCATCCGATGTACCTTTACTGTCTTTATTTTTTTTTTTCCCTACTAGAAAGCATTAGTTTGCTCAGAGCAAAGTTCCTCTTTTTCACTTTCTGTTATCTACATCCTCACTAAGCTCACTCAGAATTTGGGAACAGATTTTGTTAGGCAGTTTTGGGGAGGTGACTCTTTGGCAACCCAACAGAGAACCAAAAAAACCATCCATCTGGGTATAGTTTGTACATCGCCAGAAACTTCTATGGAAACACATGAATGTGTGATAAAATGTGAAAAAGTAATCTACAAGAAATAACATTTTTTACTTGGAAACTTGATTCTTTATGTGTAAATGCCAAAGTCTTTTAGGGGAAAAATACAATAGTGTTAGTTTCTGTTTGACCTAATATTATCATTGTTTATAAACTTTGGCTTATTTCCATAAAGAGGTCAGACCGGTGTAGCCTCTTGTTTTACAAGACACCTTCCACACCTCCCCGTGGGTTTTCTGCATTAATTTTGCAAAAACCCTAACTCTACCTCTATTTTTTAAATAAGGTGAGACAAGGAATTCACATTTGTCATTATGCCATTGTCAGATAAAATACCAACAAGAATTTGGCTACCTTGAAGTGGGTGTTCACACATATTTATTCCATTGCCTGTTTTACCTGATCATGTCTAATAGCTAAATAAAAGTTAAAAATAAAATTTAATATAAAATTAAAGAAGATCCTGAACACCACTCTTGTAAATCAGAAAACTATTACAATCCAATTGATACTCTATTTTTTTATGACTCTTGTACCATGGCAGAGAAAAGAAAAGGTATTGATAACATCCCAGCTTGTGCAATATGAACCATCTATCAGCAGTTACTGAATTACACGAAATAGATCTGTTTATCCAAGTCAAGCTTTGAACAGTTTGTTCCAATTTAGAGAAAGGTAAAAGGAAAACACATCATACGTTGCGAATACACTTTATTAAGTGAACAGAAGACTCAACAGACCTACTTAGATTAAAATGTTTGGTTTCATTTAGCTGGACTATGGAGAAAAAAATGTACCAGATTTTTGTTTTATTTTTAAAAATATAAATTACAATTAAAATACCTTTGTAACTACTGATTTTCCCAAGTACATGAAAGTATTCCATTGCTTACTACAACACAAATACAGGTGACAGTCCTAGTAAAAGGTAATTAGCATATCCAATGATCCAGGAAGCACATAGCTTTCAGTATAGAGTTTAATTACCACAGTCTCACATTGGGCTGGATATTGCATTGAGATTTCTGAGAAAAATAAAGGATTAGGATCTTGAATGCACTTTTTGCACAAATATGGTTTCCAGACTACTCAGGTAGACTGAGAAACGTAAAAGGTAAAGTAATTCAATCATGTCCAGGCTGTAGAGTCAGAGGGCTGTGACTATCACTAGCACTGAGAGCACTAGAGCAACGAGAGTTAACAGAGGAACGCATCTAGACCAACAATTACAATTAATCCAAGCCACACTCCAGATCCTGTCTACCATATTTTGTTTTACTCATGTTCAAAGGCACATCAGTGTAAACACTGCCACTGAGCTTTATCCAGCAAGAAGACATTAAAATCAAAAAACCTTGACTGATCTCATAGAGCCAGAAATAACTAAACTTATGATGGAACATATTAATGTAAACTCTAAATTACATACCAAGAAAGACTTTCAGAGCATATTCTATTTACTTAGTCCAATCTGTATTTTTAAGATCTTAAGACACTTAAATGGCAGCTACTTATCCTTCTTTTAAAGCTAAAATAAATTTTCGCTTTGTTACTTCGGTCAAACTTTCAGCTGAATTTGCAGATGAAAAGATAACGGACATGAGTAACTTAATGGAATGAAATACTGTGTTTATGTGATAAAGCCTTTGTGAAGGTAAATATAATCTAAGATGATAGAGCAAACACAAAAAAGTATATGAAATACTGTGCGATTTCAAAAATTCAAACTTTTTTTGTACTCTGGATTTGCGCCTGTATTTTCAAAGGTCAGAATCTACTGCTGTAGTGGAGTTGGAAGCAGCTAGGATTGCATATTGGGGAACAGACTGCTCCAGTCAGACTGAAATGGACAGTGCAGCTTAGCAACAAGAATCGTTTGCTTCTGAAATAAATTCTTTCAGCTTCTCTAGAATTGCTTTAATTAGCCCTTGTACACAAATACCAAAATAATTAGAAAACACTTGAGAAAAAAGTTATTTTCTTGAAGCTCAAGAACAAATCAAGCCAAAGTTTTAGAATATCAAAATGAAAGTATGTGCACTAAAAAGGACTGATATCTTTTTAAGGAAATTGCGCTCACTTACAACACAAGAAAAAAATAGAATCCAAATAGGGTAGAATTGGTAAAAATTTGAGCTTTCATGAGAACACAGCCTCTGAAGCTAAGAACAATCTCCCGTTTCGTCTACATACTGATTGCATTAGCTGGCTTTCTATAGGCTATGTATCACCAGAATGGGGTATATAATACACTCTAACCTATAGGAAAGTAAAATTTCTTCTTCAGTCATACAGGTTTCAAAAATATAATAAAAACTTTTTCTTTTTTAAAAAAGACAACAAAAAATCATTTCAAAAACATAAAAAATAAGGTCATACTTGAATAAATAGAAAACCCGTTAGAAAAATATTGAACCAAACACACTGAGGATAACCAAGTATTTGGATGAAGAACAGAAGTATTCCTAAATTAAGAAATGAAAATTAAAACCATTAAATACTTTTTAGCATTTCTGATTAGAGAGCCTAGAAGCATACTCCAAAGACTTCAATGACAAAAGAAACAATGAAAATGTATATTTGTAAAGCATCATCTTTCTTTTCTCAACAGAGTACTATATGAGTTTTAACCACCTTTAGAGTCAGAGTAAATTTTGGTAATGCTTGATTTTCTGGGACTGGAATTACCATTGAAACAGAAATAAAAGCACAGAATTGTAATTTGAAGCTGACAGAACAGTACTTTGTATACTAACAACCAATAAAACATTAAAACAATACCCTGATTATAGAAAAAAAATAAGTATTTTATAGTTGAGCTGGCATATTGACTTACCTTTCGCAGCCATCATTGGGAAAAAGAAAATTAAAAAAAAATGGAAACCTAACCCAAAGTTAGATTAATGAAAGAAATGAATGTATTTAGCCAATATACCCTTTTGATTTGAAAATGCAGATATGGACTTCAGATCTCTCAAGATCTTTGTTACCTGTATAATGCTTGCTCTGAATACCAGAACACCTATGTTTTTACATCCCAATGGCAAAGCAAAAAATGGTATTTCTCAAAAAATGGTTCTGCAGGAACATAGGAGTCTTACTCCCCTCAGAACTTTCTAAAAGTGAATTTCTCGAACAGCTTTGTAACTGGGAATCTTCCGACAGTCACGAGTTCCTTGAGGGTTGTGCTGGCCTGAACCCCCCTTTTCCTCTCCAAATTTTTTCCAAGCAACTGCACCTACAGTTGAAGAAATTCAAGGTTTGCCATTTTCTTCCCACTTTTTGTGAAAGTCTTGAGCACAGCAGTGCGCCAACCACAATGTGGGTGTTTCAAGAAAAAAACTGAGCGGTTTTGTAACAAGCCAGGCAAACAAGTATGCACCAGAGGCAGCAAAGCCGCAAACGCAGTTCCTCTGCTTTTCCTCTGCTCTCCTCCCATGGACACGTTATTATATCCCAAGTGCTGCGCTAAGGTCCTAGTACGCCTGTAAGCACTAACCCACCTACTTCTGCTTCCAATAGCAGTGATGACTGTCTTCACCCAGCAATGTATAAGCAAGAAACGTTTCCTCCTTTCTAAGCACAAAAATGAGAGCGTTAGGAGTCTCTGTGTAGGCTCCAGAGGCAGAACCAGGCAACCCAGACAGTATGAGGTCTTGGCTGACTGCTGGATCAAACAATCCAGGCCTTCCAAGAGCACATTTCAAAGAAAACTGGAGCAGTTACTAAGGGTGGGATTTATCTGACCAAGAGCAGCTATCTGCAGTTTTCTGTGACGTCTGCTTCTGTCATTGCTTTTGCAGTCAGTGAAGATTCATCTCACCTCATAGAGGTCTTTAAAAAAAACGTCAGAGGAGCAGACTTGAAGCATGGTTACTTTTCTTTGTTGCTTGTAGAGGGGGGGATAAGGTGCAGGATGTTATACTGTGGCTATAGAGTACGAAAAAAGCAAAACACCAAACATGAGCAATATGCAGAGAGAAGCAGTAGTACCAGGATAAAGTGGGAAGAAAGGATGAGAAAGAGGTCTGAAGGACAGAACTGGAAATGAGAGAGAAATAAGGAAAGAACGAAAGAAAAGAGGGATAAGAATGCTCCCTTGCTTGCAAAACAAACATTTCCAAAAGGTTAATAAACTCTATTTATTCAGCTTCCTAATTGCTTGAATTATTCATTTTTTACAGAGTGCTATTGATGTTCTTGGCACTTAAGAATAAAGCTGAGGCTTTGTATATGAGAAAGTCACAACTTTTTCTTTTTTTCTCTTTTTATTTTTTTTTAAATCGATGAACATGATTAACCACTGGCTTACTTAGGAAGACACACTTTTCCATCTGCTACATCTTCCCATCAGAAAGGTACTTAGATAACAGAGGACAACACACTGGGGTTTTTTAGCCACAGCACAGGAATTAGTGTTCATGCGATGAAGCTGCTCTCCTGACAATAACATAAAAATCTTAACACCACCAGGAAAAAAAGAATCCAGAGATAAACAATGACTTAAAGGTTGAGCTGGGCATAAACCTTCCTAACCGCAGTTGTTTATTTCTTTGGTGACTGAAATAAATTAAATTCCTGCCTGGCTAAGGAAGGTGAAAATAGGGGGTTGGTAGTGTGACCCTGCTTTGGGGGGGAGGAGTGGACTAGATGATCTCCAGAGGTCCCTTCCAACCCTGACCATTCTGTGATTCTGTAGTTAAGTCCTCGAAAGGATTCAAAAGGTGGTTTTGAAGGAGAAATTTTAGGTTGCTTGTTGTAATTGAAGAAGGTGGTTGTTCTTGTTCCAGGCATAGAAAAAAAGCAATGTGAAAATACTGCAGAAATTAAAGGTTCTGCAAGGCGGGCAGTCAGTAATGCACCCAGAGTTCTGGATGGGTGCATTTTAATTAAATCAAAGTAAACAAGTCACAGCAGGGCCAAGTGTGAGCCAAGCTGTAGGCAGGCTTGATATACGAGGTTTGAAGGTGAGTCTGAAGAAGTCTGAAGTTGCTGAGGAATGAGAAAAGACAATAACAAAGAGAGAAGAGCTGGGTAATATGCTTGGGGGAGAAAAAAGGACAGTAACTGTATCTGCAAAATGATGAATAGCCTACAGCAGTGAGAGATGAAGGGTGTACGGGCTGGAGAAGAGATGGTATTACTTGTCAGTATGCGGCTGAGATATATAACCCACCCAGGAATTATTAGGAATGGTGGTCATGGTTTACATGTTTTTTCGGTCCTTAGCTTTACCCCAGACATACAGAACAAAATACCCTTTTGAATCATATTTTTAAGGCTCATTTATGGGTCACTGACCATATTTTGCATTTTAAAGCAAGTTGGTACATTTATTTCTTACTTTTGTCACTGGTGAATTGTGCAGCAGCTGAGTAATCAACAGATACTCTAATTTTTGGAAACAAGCTTAGGATTAAGTTTATAAATGTCTGTAGCGATTAATAACCAAAAAAAAAGTTCCTCAGCCTTGCTCCCCAGGAATTCTACAGGCTGGGACTTGGATTTTATTAAAAAAAAAAAAAAAAGAGCATTTACCTCTTTCAGGAGAGGCAGCACGTTCTTTAGGAACTGCTTTATGTGACTGAAGGGACGAGGACGACACGATGGATATGTGTCCAAAATGTATGCAAAATAGAAAACAAATAAAAAATCTTCATCCATGACTAACATCACGGAAGTGATCATCCTGAGCTGTTCCCTTTTCAGTGCACATTATCCCCTGATGTATTCCTTGGATTGAACAAAAAATAAATAAAAACCTTGCTAAAAATCTAAGCTAATAACAAATAGAGATTGTGAGCAAGTGGTAGGACAACTGGTGAAAATATTATTCGCCAGATATTTCAGCATCATTTTACAGGAAAAAGTAAATATTTGCTTAAATGTTCAAGTGATCTAATAGTTACAGCTGTGATGTGATTTTGATTTAAGTGAGAATATAAGTTTTTATACCACAACTATTAACTCTAAGGCCATTTATCTTATGACCACTTACACATACAGTACAGTGATTCACAGTGAAAATTATAGACGCAGCTGTAGGAACAGAAGAATTTGGTGTATGTATGGAAAGCAGACTTAATTGCTAGAATATTCCCAGAATGACAGGTTTCAAGACATAATGAATTCAATTAATTGTAAAATGCTTTTAGAATTTACAGTTATATATAAGAGGTTTGCAGGTCATTAACTGTTCATACTTCTCACCACAGAGGTATTACATTAAATAGTAAATAAATTACATGAAACATATTAAGCTCAGAATCGATTACAATGATAAAAGTGCTCATTTTGAATACATATATGCTTTTGTCTGAATGTCTTTTGCAAGAAAAACAGGCTTGGGCTGTTTTTGTAACAGCAAACACACCTGAAAGAAGACTTTGTTCAACAGCAAATTAAACTTCATTCTCTGTGTTTACGGTGGATGAGTTAACTGCTGGAGGTATCATGGGATATCTCTATATAGAAAATGCACTAGTTTGATAACATAGATGTAAGCATCCTGACTGTCAGTTAATAACAGCAGCAATGTTCTCATGGAAAGTAGGCTTTTAAAATATGGGTTTTCATACAGAAAACATTTCATAAATAGGTCCCATTTCAGATATCTCGGGTTTTTATCGTTTTAAGTCATTCTTTATTTCAGCTCTGTATTTTTGGTAATTTGATAATGCAAATACAGCACAGCAGAGAAGCATACGTGTACCCTTGAAATTCCCAATACACAGCCCTGAACCCCTACTTTTTCCATCCCATTTCACTTTGCTTCACTGTAATAATCAGTTTTACATTCTTGACAATTAAGGCTGACTTGACAATTCAGGGCTGAGCCGATACTTACTTTTCAACGGGAATTCAATGGTAGGTGAGGCAGTCCTATTGATTTACGAAACAAATAACCTTTCTTTTTCCACCGCTGTCAAACAAATATACCTAATTCAACAAAAAAATGTCAGCACAGGCTTAAGCTGATTATTACTGAAATATAATGAAATATTTAAACTTGACTGCTTAAGGCAAAGCATGCGCTCAATTGCCCAGCTGAGCAGACACCTAAGCAAATAATAATATATTAACCTTTCTTAGGTTGCTGGTTGACACAAACAAGAAATTTCATAGTTGAATTTTATATGTAAAATTGCATATGCTTTTCTTGTACAAGGCCTGACAAGTACGAGGCCTGACAACCATGTACTTCAGAATGTCTCCTGAGATCCTGTGGAGGTTTGCTGTCATTGTCCTCATGGCCTAGCAGGTCAACAGTAGAATGTGCAAGTGTCTTGTGATAATAATCCTTTGACTAACTCTCAAACCTAGCTTCTATATAGTGCTGCATCAGCAATATTTTTGCTGCTCCCATGGCACTTCTTTCCTCTGTCTTTTGTTTGTTTTTTTTATAACCTCTCCAGTTCTGGATTTTCTCCAAGAATGGATTATTTCACCTTCTTCTAGTAAAGGTGTCAATAGGTAGTTTGCTCATCCTCAGCTACTGAAATATTTATCTTTGGGTTATATGCATTCCAGACACAGAGCATAGCAACTGCAATTCTGCAAGTGAGCCTTTTTCCATCTTCATAGCATTACTGTGCTTTGGGAACAGCCAAAGCTCTGACATGCCTGTATTCTGTAACTACTGAAAGGCTCCACTCTCACCAGAGCTTTAATAGGGATGCCACAGTTGATCAAACAATTGCCAGTCTGTTGCAGATCTCCTGAGAGCTGCGGCAGTTTTCATTCATCATCACACACCCAAGTAATTGAACCTCCCGGGCAATTCTGTCAAGCATTGCACTTACTAGCGTATGACACTTGTGGTGTTATGAGTGCAGTTCATGGACATTTAGGGAGAAGAGGCTGTGGAAGTAGAGAATGATTTGAAGGACTTTTCAAAATATTTAACACTTTTCCATTAAAGAAATAGGATCTATATATAGGTCTTAATTTATTATTACTCTTGTTGCAAGTGTTCTCTCAAGAGTTTCCTCTCTGTCCACCTATCCAGCTATCTTATCCTTTAAGTATACACCTCTGGAAAAAAAATTAGTAATCAAAACAATCATATGTGCTAATGATCTATTATTTGACTTAGACTTTTATGAAGTCTGCTTGGTAGAAATAAGACAAACAGGAAAGCACAGAGGGAAGAGAGGGAAATAATTTGTACTTCAGCTTAGTCAGCCTTCTTTTGGGCATCAGTTTGAGAAAAGAGACAAAGGACAGAATGGATTTGGATATCAAGCTTACCTAAGAAACTGAGATGTTCTGTTTCAGGATTATGTTTAATCCCTGCTATATGCTTAATTAAAAATTTGTTTTTTTTGCATTAACACTTTTTTTTATCCTCATAAAAAAAAAGAACAAAAACTGAAAACCAATTGACTCAGTGAAGCTTTGATCTGCACTCAGACAGCAGCCCTTGAGCTCGCCTTTGTTACTTGATGTAAACATCCAGATGTGTTTTGAGGATCAAGGCTGTTTCACTACTCAGTGTGGTAAAATGGTAAGAGACACAAGTTGACTTGAGGGTAAACAAAACATGTTGAAGAACAGAGTATTATTTTGTCTTTTTGTTTCTCACACAAAATTCACACATTAAGTGGCCAGACTTGGATTAGTCAGTCATTGTAGGAAGCTGCTTGTTTTAGACTAGGTTTGAAGTTAACCCTTGGGAGCTGGTGAAGGTAGGACAGAGCAAGGCTAGCCCAGCAGTTGTCCAGGAGCCAGCAGCCCCATTGCTTTAGCCTGGGCTGTAAATTCAAGCACCTCAGTGTGCACAGTGGACTCAGTGTCACACTCAAAAGAAAGCTGTCTGTCCAAAAAACATCCAAACCAGACAGGTTGACAGCAGCATCATAAACTCCATCCAGAAACCTACTGGCAACTAGCATAGTAAGCTTCTCCTTTTATTGTTCTAATTAATATTCAGTAAAATTGCCTTTGTAAATAGTGAGACTTTACACCTAGTATCCAGTGCATGGTCCCTCCAAAATGTGATGTTTCTACAAACGTCTCTTAAATAAGTTGGGATATATACCAAGAGGCCATGCTTTAGATCTGATTATCCACATTAAAGTTTCTTAAACTGGAAAAATGTAAATCATAGGAAATACTAAACAAATTGAAGCAATGAAAACAGAATAACTCACTGAACAGAGCTGTTGTTTCCATGTACTTCCTTTGTTTCATTTTTATTCCTTATAAACAGAACAATAAGAGGTGACTGAATTTTGCTTCCATTTTCGGTTAATGTGTTACCTATTTCTCTTGTCCCGTTATGGGTAAAGAACCATCTACTGTCTCAAAGAAAGAATGATTACACAGGCCACCGGAGACCTGTTCTACATTAGCCTATAATCCAGCCCAGGGCATTCATCTAGAAAACAGCCTCTTAGCTTCAGTGTCCCTCTTCTGAACTAAGTGGAGTCGGGACGGAAGGGTCCCTCACATCTTTTCACATCATCTCACATCTTCTGAAGGCAAACTTGTCAATCAGCTACTGAGTATATTTATTTTACAAAACATTAGTAAGCACATTGTCATCTGGATCCCTACACTTCCATGAGAAGCTTTCTTTTCAACAAGTCTCTCCTTTTCTTTAAAAATGAACCTCAACCTAAAATTTCAGATCACCTCTTTAAAATTAGTATTAATTATAGTCTCTTCTCCTGAGAAGAGATGCTGTATCAGTGTTATTCTTCCAGAAATTATGGCCAGAAAGGTTACCAAAAGTTCAGTACTGCTAGGAAGCTTAACTTATCACTGTATAAGCAATTACATCTTCAATAAATTTTGCAGCATTTATTAATCAATGTATTATCTGTTCAAACAAGAAGCAACATCCTCCACTGTGCATATATTAACAGTAGATAGAGTACAATACATTACACTGCAAGGAAAGAGAAAGAAGAATGGTGTGGGGATTTAGGGCTCTAAATTCAGGGTGAGCCAGGAGAGATGTTTACCACAGAGTGAAAAATGTTCTGTGAGGAACTGGTGAGTTGAAGAGAACATCAAAGCTGTGAATATTTACAATGCGTTTATCTCTATCTAAGTCAGTAAGAGAGGAAGATCCTGGCACTTCTTGGAATTGCCCTGCTGTGTTCCCACGTTTTAGTGTGAAAACAATTATCATTCATTTCTTCAAATCACATTGAAGTGTTGCTTCTGCTAAATAGTGTCACTTTCACTTCATAAATTTCTTTGGGCTTCACTGTATATTTGATCCATTTTTAGATCATGCAGCCTATTAAGCAGGTCTCTATGAACTCACCCAAGACATACTAGACGTTGTTTGAAATTTAGAATTTAGTAATCAACCAATCACTACAAAACAAGCACAAACATCCTGACGAGAGTATACACATTAGGAATTTAAAACTAGCTATATGTGTTATGTTCTGCCCCAGAGCCTTCTATTACTGCAGTCACATTGCTGCACAGCACTGTGCGAGGTGATCATAGCCAATTTGCAACAGATTAAAATGTGACACTGACCTTTTACTGCATTTTAAAAAAAAAAAGAAAATCTGAAAGAACCCTTGTTAATAAACTAGGCCATAAAACCACAAAAATGTCCTTATTTGGGATTCCTACATAGCTTTCAGAAATAAATTGCAGTGTTTAATTGCACTGTTTACTGCCACAGCTTTTAAACCTTAAAAGTCATCCAAATGTTGAATCGGTGTTTTTTTTTTAATTCCCAGGTGGAACCACTTAATTCTCCAGCAGAAGGTTTTTCTGGAGAAAATACCCTCTGACAAGACGATATACTGAAAGCCATATACAGTGACTGTAATATTTTCTTTTTTTTTGAGCTACAATAACGTATTATTTAATATAATATAGTATTTAATAATGGATCTGTAGCAGTGTCCCAAAATATAATATGGAATATATTATTCCATATTATTCCTTATTATTATATAATAAGGAATTTGTTATATTATCTCTTTTTAATTACAAGTACTGAATTTATGTCTCTAGAGTTTGTTGTTTCTGAATGTTCAATTGAAAATATAACTTATCACATGTTAATGGGTAATCTCATTTTCAGTTGTGCGGCTAACTTAGGTTTGCTACAGGATGCTAGTTATTTAGACCCAAGTAGTAAGTGTACTTTGATTGCCAGGCCTTGTGATCAGTCAGCAGGGATAGCAGCCGATGACACAGTCAGCTAGGGCTGTATTTTGTTTCTGCTTCTGTCAGTGTTTCACTTTGGATCCTCCTCCAAATCTTCTGCCTGTTATCTCCATCATTCTTGGAGACAGTAACAAATTGCCTATTTCTTTCCCCTGCAAGCTGGAATGATTGATTTGACAATGTCTAGTTAAAACATTATAAAGTAAGCAAGATCTTGCACAAGTCTTTATATGTCTTCATATTCAGAGGCTGATTTTTCTAAAAGATGTTAGGAATAGAGCACAGATGCAGGCACTCTCCTGTCTTCTAGAAGAAATTAGTGAAAAATTTCCTTAATCCAACCATTTCAAACAAATTACCCATTTCAGTTTGGGATGCCTAGTCATTCAGATACATCGGCCTGAGCCAGCTACTGGAAAGGAATTAGGGCAGAAAGGTACTATATGGTTTAGCAGAGTACACGCATTTTCCACAGAAATATTAAAATGCTAAAATGGGAGCACATTCACTGTAGGTGGTAAACTCACCATCCTTTGGAGGCCATCAGGCTGGAAAAAACTGCATCAATGGATTCCAATGATGAGGTTTGACTTGGTCCCTCTTTTGTTAGATCTATCACATCCAAAGCTGATCTTTTCTGCTAGATGTTGTTGCTGTATTTGGTTTCCCCAGTAAGGTAAATGTGTGTGTTTAATTTCCTTCCATGGTCTCTCTACTATCACCTCACAGAATGAGAATTTGAAGCTCAGCTATGTTGTTTTGGGGGATCATGAACCTGTTTGTGTCTCAAGGTTAAAGACATTGAATGCTAACAGACAAATAAGATGTATAAAGATTCTGCGTATAAATCACATTTAGTTGCTTGTGACATAAGAAAAGAAGTACAAGAAAAACAGCTTACACTGTGCCATAGAAAGAAAACAGATAGACATCTCCCTTCTTTCATTCTTTGCTGCTCTTGACTATCCTTTGGTGGTAGTCCAGAAGTTTTCACAGTTCTGCTCTCATTCAAGTCCCACCATCTAAAACCTCACTTCTATTCCACAGCTCTGGCTTCTACTTTGTTAAGTGGAATTTGACCCCTTTGCTACCTGAAGTCCTCCATCACTCAGTGAATCTGTTGCTTATTTACCAAACAACCAGAATTCAGACTTGAAAACCGAGTTTGTCCTTGGCAATATGTGTTCGTCTGTGGGTGCTACAATTAAATCTACGGTTGTTGAATTTTAACAGCCCTCCATTGTTAGTCTTGTGTCTAAAGCAAGAATTTCTTCTATTATCTTTTTTAGGTTTTAGATCAATATGAAGACATTCAGTAATACGGAGTATGAACAAGCCCCATATTTAAAACAGAGTGCACTCAAACCCAACTTTTACGGGCAGAAATCCTCCAGTATCAAGCAGAATTCCTAAATTGCATATTGATGCCTGCAAAGAGTTTCTCGTGGCAGAGTCAGTCGTAACACACTCTTTTAGAAAAGAGTGACCATTTTTACAACATGAAATAAGTAATTCCAAGAAACCCTCTCCCAAGCTGGGTTTAAACTCTCAGCAGCTGGCTAGCTAGAAAACATAACACACTCATAAACCTTATGGTATCAAGAATCACATGTAGCTAACAGAAGAAAAGGCCAGAATTTGAACTGCATGAACTTTTCTTGATCTTAAAGTGTCTAGCATGCTAGCATAGACCAAAAGAAGTAGACTATTTTGGCTTAGCTTCAGGAATATCCTCCAGCTCCTCTGTGCGGTTTCTGTGAGACAAGGCGAGTACTGAAGTGGTGAAACAATCACTTAATCAGATGCTTCACCACTGCCAGAAAAGTGAAAATCACTATGTCTAGCACAAAATTATTTTTAAAGTAGTTTATATACAGTAAATACAAAGGAAAACAAAGGCAAAAAGAAAACACCCACATGTTCTTCATCAGTAAGGGAATTTATTTTCTTGTATATCAACATGATGAACTGAAGATTACTGAGGAAAAGGTGACAATAAAATCTCCATGGTGCTGTTCATAACTAACTTAGAGCCTTATTTCAGTTCATGAAATCCATAATTTACAATAATCTACATCAGGAACGTGGTTCCGTCACTAAAGCACAAAGATCATGTGTGTTAAAGCACAAAGACTGTTGAGATGGAATTATCTCAATGCTGTAACTATTTCACGTTAGCTGAGAAGCACTTTAAGAAGTTTCTTTTCAGAATAGAGTCTGATTTGCAAACACTGACATTCAGTTCATAAAAAGGACACTGTCATGATATACTTGACAAACAAAAATTGTAATGGCATAATGAAAATTCCACACAAAATAAAAACCCCAAGAATCACAGAATCACAGAATAGTCAGGGTTGGAAGGG
>VZSZ01011833.1:112733-131237 GCA_013398815.1 Ibidorhyncha struthersii | reverse complement strand
GGGGGCAGCCCTGGGAAAGGCGGAGTGTTTTTACAGAAACGTGTTAAAAAGGAAGTTTCGGTGTTTTCCACCGTGAAGGGATACAGGGCATCAGTATAAGCGATGTTCTGGGGTGGTCCACTGAAAAAGAAACGCAGCTGGCCCTCCAAAAACGGGCAAATGTTTAAAAGTAAATTGAGCTGCTATGGATGACTTCCACTCATGAGTAATCCCAGAATTAATGCCGCACTGGAGTTGGGCTAAAACTTGTAAATTTAATATTCTGCTTGTAATACCTGTTTATGAGTTGTCGTGGTTTAGCCCTAGCTAAGAAACAAAGTTACTGAACAAAACCGGTCCTGTTTTACCTCAAACCAGGACATTAGTATAGGTTAATTTTTTTTAAAAACGGTGACACGGCGTGTAAGGCAGACGGTAACTTTTAACCGGCTCCTTTGCTTTCCTTGCAGCGGGCCACGGCAGGTCTGCGTGGGCCAGAGGCACAGCACGCAGAGTGATCGTGCACGTCGACCTGGACTGCTTTTACGCACAAGTAGAAATGATCCGTAACCCTGAGTTAAGAGACAAGCCTTTAGGTACGAGTTAATTTGGGGATGACGTGTACTCGGGCAGAAGAAACTCGGGACAAGCAGAGGCTCAGGAGATGGCTGTGTGGTGAGACACGGGCAGTCACGCCAGCGCTGTAACCACGGCCCGAGTGAGCAAGGTGCAGCCTACACTCCGTGTAGCCGTGACTAGGAGATTAACAAATCCTCGTGAGAACAAGCACAGGCACTCGCTGACGTGTCTGAACAGTTCTGGGGATTGAAGCTGGTTTCTAATGTACATGGGCATAGAAGGGGCTGAGCTGCGCTGATGAGCCGGAGCCTCCTGACACAGTCATGCCTAAAGCACGCTTCCTTCTGTCCAGCAGTCGGGAACGAATGTGAGGCAGTCTGCTAGCAGTGCCTACAGTCAGTGGAGAAAGTGCCTCGTAAAATGACTATTACATAAAGAGCGCTTTCACAGGTAACATTGCCTGAAAAGGGCCAAAATTAAGAGCGATATTACAATGAGAAAAAAGTATCTATAAGATTTTAAAATGTTTTTACCGTCCAGCAGTCTAAATCAAGAGATCTGCCCTTCTCATAGTCTTGTCAAATAAGACTGTTGGTTTGTTTGCTCGTCCTATGATGTTGTGTTCTGATCAAAGCATATGCTTCGCAGTCTTTGCAGTGGCATGAGAAGCACTGCGGCCTTCTGTGAAGTACCAAGAAACCTACACTTCAAAAAACATTTAACCTTTCTTTTTAGGTGTGCAGCAGAAATTCATCGTAGTTACCTGTAACTATGAAGCCAGAAAACTTGGAGTTAAGAAACTGATGTCCGTGAAGGACGCTAAAGAGAAGTGTCCTCAACTGATACTGGTGAATGGAGAAGATCTAACTCCATACAGGGAAATGTCGTACAAGGTTACAGGTACAAATTTAACAGTTTTTCAGTAGAGGACAAACACTTTCTGTTAAATTCTGTGTGCAATAGCATATGGCATTTTCCTGCTTTAAAAGTTCTTATTAGAATGCGCCTCATACCATGGTGATACTACTTAGTCATACAATGTCAGTATTTCATAAAATAAGCAATCAGACTTGGCCGCAGTCTGGGTCAGGCACTACAAATGAGTCCTACTGATGTTACATGGGATGTGTATGCTACGTTAAGACTATGCCCGTGTAGTTCTTTAGGAACAATTTTTCTTATTTAAATACTGACTGCAGTAATACATTCCCAAATGTGAAGCAATGAAGGGCAGGATGGTGAAGCCTTCAAGTGGGTGAACTTCTCCAGTATCTCTTAATTAAATGATACGCCAGCATTGTCATCAATTACTGCTTTTGTCATTAGCAGTGACAGCAGGTGAAATAACAATGACTTACAAGCGAAAGCCCACCTAGCTGGGAAACAGATTTCCTTAGGAGAAAGTACTGCAGAGGTTAAGAACTGTAATTTCAAAAAGAAATGAGGAGAGAAAAAAGACATTTGGGGAGACGAAAAGCAAATGACAGAGGTAGTTTTGGCATGAAGAAATACTCCTCTTCTTCACCTTTGCTAAAGTAAGTCCCTTATTATTTTATCTGGAAGAGAACATGGTTTCTCTTCGTGCAAGCGTCCTACTTGAACCCATGGGAAATCAGCTGTGGATTGATGCGGAGAAGAAAACTTCAGAGTATTAGTTGTGTGCATATTATCCTTGGATATCCGTTCCTCCTAGAGTTGTTAAGCGAATTTTGTCCGCTGGTGGAAAGGCTTGGGTTTGATGAAAATTTTGTGGATATCACAGAGATTGTAGAGAAAAGGCTAAACCAGCTCCAGCAAAGTGGATGTTCCAGAGTCTGTGTGTCTGGCCGTGTGTATAACAATCAAGGTGAGTTAAATATTCTTGATGTTGAAAAATACGGTAAATATTTGTGAAGTTCAGAACAAAGTATATGTCTGCTTCTAAGTATTGTCCAGAGCTGAACTGCTGGAAATTTTTGTTGCTGTGTGCTTGGTTTCAGTATTTGAGAGTACACGCATCACAAATGCCAATCACCATTCCAGTTAGATGGTACAAAAAATAAATCTCTGGGGTAGATAAGCACGTGCAATGATTTGGGAGAACAGATCTTCATTTTCCTTTTTTTTTTTTAATTTAAGATAATTTTACTGTAGTAAGACATAGAGAATTTTGTTTGAGCTTGCCTGTTATTGTCAATTGGCAAAATTGAATGTTTTTTTTTTTTTTTTAATGAATGAAAACCGAAAACCAGTAAGATTTTGCTATAGCCATCAGATCAGGAATAGACTTACTAAGACTGAAGTAGCTAAGCTGTTTCATCCATCATTAAATGGGAATGCAACAGCTAGGCTGTGGTACTCATTTCATGCACTAGGAAGGAAAGCAGTTGATTTTTCCTGGACTTTGAGCTATCGCGATGGCTTTGAATATGGTTTGGAGAGGAGGGAAATGCCTCAATAGTCCTTTTCCTCATTTGGCACTTGCATGTGAGTACTAAAGGCTTAGCTGCAAGGCAGCCCTGTAAATTAAAGATTTGTAGATCTTTGCTTTGGTTAGAGTGGTACAAGAATCTGTACCCATAATATTTAAAACTTTGACATCTCTTAATTTATATATAAAATACTCCATATGGTTCCTGGACAGCACAGCCCTGCTTTTGGGCAGCAGCAGTCTCCCTTTTACCAGGGTTTTGAGAGACAGGAGCGAGGTTAAACTTGGATACAGAAGCCGTGGCAATACCGCTTGACCCATGAGACCATACTTTCTTGTACTGCTTTAATGCAATGTAAAAAATTTCTAAATCTAGAGAATTAGCTAACTAGGTGACATACTGAACACTGCTTTCTTTTTCTTTGCAGCTATCAGTTTGCATGATATGACGCATTTAAGACTAGTTATCGGATCTCAGATTGCAGAGGAGTTCAGGAAAGCCATATATGCGAGACTGGGCCTCACAGGCTGTGCAGGGGTGGCCTCTAACAAATTACTGTCTAAACTAGTTTCTGGGACCTTTAAACCAAATCAGCAAACAGTTCTTCTGCCTGAAAGCTGTCAAGATCTAATACGCGGCCTTGATCACATCCAAAAAGTGCCTGGTAAGTACAGTGCTACAAGGATAGACAGAGAGCATATTGAGAGCTCTTAAGATCGTAAGCAAAAATACTGAAAAAAATATAGCTGAAATAATTTTAAAATCTAGTTCTTGTGAGCAGGCAGCGGGGTGTGCAGATGTGTGTTTAGGGTGCTTTGTTTTTTTTTTCGGGGTTGCAGCACTTTCTTACAAGATACTTTCAAAAATGCTAAAATCTCAGTTTATTTTTAATTGAAGCCCAAACATTGTGGTTGATACTAGGTTTTAAATACAAACTTTTTTAAACTTGCTGATTGGAAACCTGTTGTCAGTTCTTAAAACAGCCTATTGGAGTGTGATAAAATACTAGTTTTCCTAATTATTCTACACTGACGCTGTGCTGTTGGCCAGGAAGCGCTGATGTAGGCTACAGACACAGGCAGACCTTTGCTGTGGCCCAGTACAGCTTTTCTAATGGCAGATTCTAAAACTCGAACGGAAATTCACCAAAAATGTTGCTGAAGAGCCTGCACTGCAGTAGTGAAAATAACTACATGTGTGGCTATTATTTATATGTATGTATATACCAACTTTCACTTTTCTGTGTATTTTTAATACACGTATTATTTAGGCATTGGCAGCAAAACCAGCAAACGTCTTGAAACGCTGGGTGTTAGGAACGTGTGTGATCTCCAGGCGTTTCCGTCTGCTGTGTTAGAGAAGGAACTGGGTGTTTCTATTGCTCAGCGTATCCAAAAACTCAGCTACGGAGAAGATGACTCCCCTGTGACTCCGTCAGGCCCTCCTCAGGTACAAGTATTGTTCTGAAGTACTTTATCAAGAGAAAAAAAAATTGCTTTTGATTTTATACAGCTTTGCTGGACTAACCAAAATGATGCATATTTGTATGTATTCTCTAGTACAACTCTGATTAATGTATAATTCTCCTGAAATTCAGTTGAGCTCCGAGTGTCAAAGATACCCTGGAGTTAATTCTACTGTTCTATCATCTATTGTGATATGTTTTTCCTCTTCAGAATATAAAATTGAAAGGACTAATGTGGTTGTTTGGTTTTTTTTTAGTCCTTTAGTGATGAAGATTCCTTTAAAAAATGTTCATCAGAAGTGGAAGTTAAAGAAAAAATAGAAGAACTGCTTTCTAACCTATTAGACAGGTGACTGTCTTGAGTAGCTCTTTTTGATGAATGAAACTGTGACCTGAAGGGACTTGGAGCGTATGTTAGGTTTGTCTCATACTCTACATTTCTTCTCTGAGGAAAATGCCATGTATAGGGACAGCACCTGCCTCTGCAACTTCCCTTTTGGTCTTTTCTTTTTTTCAGTTCATCAATTGTCCTGCTGTACTGCCCTGCTTTCCTCTTGTCCCCCTTGTCTTCTGTCTCGCCCCCGCTTTCCTGCCAGCCTGGCTGTCCGCCCTTCCATTCCTGTGCAGCTTCCCTGATAAAGATCTTTGCGTACTCTATTTGCTGATCTTTCTGTTGCTTTGGTTGTGCATCGCAGTATTTAGTGCATCTTCGCTAATCTCTGTGAAGGGCCCTACGTTTTCTTTCTCTACTTTCAGACCCTTGGTGATCATCATTTATGCTTGTCTCCTGTCCCACAGCTTATTTTTCTGTCAGTCTGAAAGAACGTTTTCATTTCTTCCTCCTTCCCTTGCCCTGTGAATCCAGGCAGTATCCAAGCCCCAGAGACTTGACAAAAATATCAGCATAGCAGGAGGATGCATTTACTCATATCTTGACTACTGTGACTTTCCTATCCTTCCTTTCTCTCCTCCGACTCTCTTTACTTAAATTATTAAAAAGGAGTAATATTCTAGCAGCACTGAACTGTTTCCTGTTCTGCCATGCTTCAGATTCTAATTTTTGAAATGCTTTTTGTGTCAGTCCTAAATAGCCTCTGTGTCCCCCATTAGTTCTTGATTTTCATTTTTTTCTCTAAATATTTTAATACTCTCTGCATATTCTCACTTTCATAAATATTTTCATATTCTCTCCATATTTCGTATTCTCCAAGCCTTTAAATAATCTGCAAGTCTTAAAGGTTTTCTGTCCCCACATCTATGCAAGTCTCACAATGGATATATCTATTTTAGTTCTATTAACGTTACGGGCAGGGAGTCTTTTATTTGCATCTCAGACACTGCTCAGTAATCACAAAACTTGAAGTGAGGCTGTTTGTCCTATCTTGTTTACAACATGTAGAATTGAGAAATAATTTATTTTTTTTTTAGGGAAAATACCCCACCACCACCACCTTTTGGAGGGGGAAAGAAACAATTACTTTGTTTCTTACTCTCCTTTCAAAAGCCAGCTAACACTTTGCTGCTAAAGTGGGAAAGAAGAGCTAAAAGATGAGGATTATACAGGGTATAACTGCAAAGACTACACTACTTTCAGTGTAATAAATATTGAAACATGGCTGTATTGCAGACTGACCTCGTTAATTTTGATATTCACTTCAGTTGAAGACTCTGGGAGACAGTATTCACGTCGCACTGAATTTCTAACTTACGGGTAATTAAGGAAACTAGCTAGGACCCAAAGTTCTCCATGTGATCAGTGGAGTAAAGCCGGAAGTTGGGAGAGATCTGTAATGCTTAATTTGACTTTGTAACCTAGATGCTGTGACAGTTTCCATCGACCCTCTGAAAAACACTCGTAGTAATACTTTGTGCACATTAATGATCCACAGAATACACAAAGATGGAAGACAACCACACACAGTAAGACTGACCATACGCCAGTTCTCCTCAACCGATAAATGGCTTAATCGGGAAAGTCGTCAGTGTCCTATTCCACCTCACCTCATACAGAAATTTGGAAAAGGTAAACTTAAAATTTTTGAAAGTATCTGCTTTGTGCTGCTACCACCTAACTTCTCTGTAAAATTCCATTACCTAATTTCATGATAATATTCCCTGCATTTAATATTTGGAAACTTTTCCATTACTTGTAATCACTGTATCTCGGTAAGATACACTAAAAACATACAGAACTTCACTGTAGGAATAAATTCTGTGTTACTACCATGTTTTAACCCAGTCTGGCTGGATTCCTGGCACTAAATTTCTTGGTGGGATGGGAAAGGGTGAGTGGGGGCTGCTTCCCAGATTAATAATCTGCTTTCCTCTGTTAGGGATTTGAATTATGTTCTCAGTTTTATTATGTAATAACATGTCTTTTGATGTACCTCAGAAAATTAATAACATAAAGGCTCTCAGACTTTAGCTTTCCAACCAGCAATTGAAATTCATTTGACACCTCATTTGAATTGGGGTGAGGAAATAAATCTGAATCACTGCTTTATCAGGACGCAGAATCACTGTTGTCTGACTTCAACTCCTGAATTACTTCTCGCAGCCCCAGAGAAGCTATTGAAGGTCTGTGTAGCTTCTCACTTCAAAATTGCTATCTGCCTTCCACGTTGGAGGAGACTAACAATTACTGTGAGCTCATACAGTCACGCAAACCCCAATAAACCATGTTGTTATTACCAGTCTTGGGGTAATGTTATGTACCGCCATGGCCCTGTAAAGGCTGGTTTTGGTACAATTGTATCATTTTTCAAATCTATTCAGCTGGGCTTGTATTCTGTAATTCTTTTCTAACCTAAGTACATACTATAAAGTAACCTTCACAGGTGTGAAATTAAGCATTTTTAGTGGCGGGGGGGGCAAGTCTATTATTCAGTTCAGGACATAGCTGACAGGGCAGAATGAACATCTTAATGACTATGTTGACTGATTATTTTGGAAGCCTTCAGCAGTGTTTGCCTTTGTACTTTGCTATTTAAATCAGTCTTTGTCAGTTACTCTTGATTATATACATTGCTTTTTTCCCAACCTTTTTTCTTTTAGAAAGCAGCAATGTTATGTCCCCATTGGTTGATATACTAATGAAGCTCTTCCGAAAGATGATCGATGTAGATCTACCATTTCATCTTACCCTTCTGAGTGTCTGCTTCTCCAACCTCAAAGAACTTCCTAGCAGCAAGAAAGGATCGATTGGTTTCTATCTAAAGCAGATGTCACCGCCACCAGGCTGTGGTAAACGTGTGCGGGTAAGCTGCAAGATACTGAGAACTGTCTGCAGATAAGAAAGTTCTGAGATATTTCCCTCTTTACTGTATAGATTTAAACCTTAACTGCTTTGGAATTTTTAGGATCATAAGTTTTATTCATCTGGTAAAAAAAGATTTTTTTTTGGAGTCTTCTGATCAGGTGTTACTTGTTTGGTTTCTTTCATTATAGACTGCCTAAAAGAGGTTTAATACTATCTTGAATGGGACAGCCAGCTAGGTTATCAGGCCCCTTAGCTGAAGGGAACAGAATTCACTAAGAGAGAAATCCAGACTTCTAAAACATAATTGCTGAATTTGGCTGTTCATTCCATTAAGATCTGCCCTTTATGTACCATTTGTGAAACAACAGGCTAGTTACTCAGATATTGTCATACCGAAGCATC
This sequence comes from Ibidorhyncha struthersii, assembly GCA_013398815.1. Lineage (NCBI taxonomy): Eukaryota > Metazoa > Chordata > Aves > Charadriiformes > Charadriidae > Ibidorhyncha > Ibidorhyncha struthersii. Next base: position 123,142 of record VZSZ01011833.1, on the reverse strand, counting down.
TTCTACCTTATACTAAGATCTCCTGTAAGTTGCTTATAATTTACCTTGTTCTTTTAGGGTACTTTCACAGTGAGTACTTGCCTTCCTATGCATTCTCGAGTCTCCTTGTTCGGACTAGAAAGTAGTCAAAGATTCAATTCTGTATTGGCCACTAGCACTAGCTTCTCATCTAGTGAGCTTCTAATTCCTGCTCGGAATTGGACAAATCTCCTACCTCCCAATTGCACACGCTAGACAACGCAAGAGCTGTCTGTGGAAACACCACTAAGTATTTCCACAAGATGCTTTCAGTACATCATGCAAAAACTTAGTTCTGAAGTTATTATGTTGTGTAATGAATTTACTGTTTCTGTCTTGACATGGCAATTTTGCATACTGATAAACTTGTCTGTTTCTCAGCTGCTCACGAATATGAGCGATAACATCATATCGTCTATTGTAAAGCTCCAAAATTTTAAAGCAATAAAATCTAACCTCAAGGTATTTGCTACTTTAAAATAAGAAAAGGATTCCTATGTGTATGTACTTTTTAAGGCCTATGTTTGAAAATAAGGTTCAAAAAAACACTACTGATCATAAGGAAAACCAAATTGCTGTCTGTTAAGGAATAATTTGAAGAACTTGTCATTAATAAAATAGTGCTTGGTAACTAGTAGATTACACAGAACATACTTAGGCTTTTACATGACATTTTTTTCCACAGGAAGTGGAAGATGTCTCACAAGGTGAGCAAAGTGCTTCTTGGAACCAGAACTGCAACAGAACTGGAACTACAAAGACTAGAAAACTTTCAGAGGAAAAGAAAAATGATATAAAGAAAGCAGGAATTCCTGACTTCACATTTCGTTTCTCTCCTGCTGGTATTGACCAGGAAGTCTTCAGGGAACTTCCAGAAGATATTAAAAAAGAAATTATTTCTGAAAAACCAGAAGCGATCCCTACTGAGAATGTTTTGGGTCAGCCATCAGTATGTTTTGCAGAAGAGGTATACAGCACTTCCCCAAATTCTAAGGGACGAAACAGTGATACGCACCCTGCAGGGTGCAGTGTACAGCTCACATCAGCTCCTGAATCTGCAGCTGCGCTGGCACACAGCTCTAGGGCCAGTTGTTCCTCTGAGCATCCCAGAAGTGCATTGACAAGCAGCAGCATGGAAAAACAACCTACTGGCTCTCTGGCTTTCAGAGGGAGAGATCTGTCATCTCTGGAAGCTGGAGCCAGCCAACCTGTTCTGCATGTGCCTCTCTTGGATAACGATAAGCAGGCCATTGAAACAACTTCGGAGGGTAAAGGTTACAGTAGGCAAGCAGGAGTTGAATTTCCTCCTAATGTTGACACAAAGACTTTTTATGAACTACCTGCAGATGTGCAAGAAGAACTATTAGCTGAATGGAAGAATCGGGAACCTGTGTCCAAGACTTCTATGGGTAAACCCCCCAAAAAGCCTAAAACAAATAAAGGAAGAAGGAACACAGCACCATGTTTATCACAGTCTAACAGTTTGCTAAGATATTTTAAACCACAGTGAAACATTATTCATAATAGTGACACTGTAAGAATCAGCACTCGAAGGCACTTTAGTTATGAAAAGTTTAGTGTAAATTGTAAAGATGTAAATTGTAAAGATGTAAATATTAAAAATGTACTTTGACAACTTTTGACATAAAACCTGCTGGTGACTGTTTAAGTAGTAATTAGTTTGTCTTATTTTTCTTTCTTACAAACTGACATTTATCTGATGAATCTTTACTTGTCCTAAAAATAGTATAGTATGCAAACATATTTTAGTATTCATTATTAATACCCTAACACGCTGACTGGGGAGAAGGAATTTTTACTTTCATTTTCATTGAGTTACGCCATGTATGCAGTTAGTTGTTTCTAACAACTTGGGAGGGGACTGAGCAGAGAAGAAGACAGACATTTTCACATTATTCTTTAATTTGCACCACAGTGTGTGATTTGTAATGGAAGCTGCTATTCACATGGCTATCACTATTTCCTGCAGCTGACTCATAACTAGAGGTACTAGAAATACTAAGGGGTAATGGGAAACATTACTTCCAAATGAATCATATCACCAGCTTGTTCCCGGAAATTAGTCAGCATATAAAAATTGTTTAGGTTTGGTGCTCAGGATTCAGAAAATGACAACTCTGTGAAAAAGAGCAGCTTTTAATGAGATGCTATATACAAATTAACCAGGCTTTTCTTCAAATACTTAATTCCAAAACAGTGAAATAGTTGCTAATCACACTTGCACACTTATAGTTAATAAACATGTTTTAAATCTCTAGTACACAAGATGTTTGCTTGTTTCAGTCACGAGTTTATAATTGAGGTGAAAATTTGTCAAAGTGTGTTTAAAGCTATGGCAAAATATTTCACTACTGTGTTTTAACATTGCTTTAAGTTATATCACCAGATTCTCCTGTGTGTGTATATATATACACTCTGCTTATAAAGTGCAAAAATATTACAAAACATCACCTGATTACATTGAAAGCGACATCCTGTATTTTGATGGCACTTCAGTGTAAATTCTTGCATCATTCCAAACAGAGAAAAACAGCATTCACCATTTTAACACTTAAGTTTTATACATTTCCACATAAACCTCAATTAAAATAAACTTCATCATCTACTTTAAAAATGAATCCAAGTAATAGATGCATGCGACTTAAGTGCTTATTATTTTCCACTTACGTTTAATTATGGTCTTTCAAGCCTTTCAGTCCAGCTCTCGTTTCAGTGATTAGGTTTATGAGAGTAGTAGGTAATGCTGTCTCCACTACAGAACCTGGAAGCATTCCTCCTAGTTCTGGCTGAATAAATACAACTAGCTTAGAATGCTCTGGATTCCTGTCACGAAAGGAGCAAAATCCTTCAGTTAACACTTACTACTTTTGCTATGAAACTTACTGAGATGTGCAAATGTTTACAATTGATAGTCTATCTCTGTTGAAATTGCTAATATGGAAAAGTGGAGGATGTATAAAAGTTTCAGTTGTTTCAAAAGATAGTCACAAAAATGATCTGCACAAACCTCTACAGTTTCCCCCAAATAAAACTGTCTTAATAACATTAAAAAAAAAAAGGCTGAGTGGTTCAGTAAATTTTAAGCTCTGAACAGAGAAGACAACTGAGTAACCAAAGATGCTGATATAAGCGGGCTTCAAATACTTACTCGGGCAAAGGTGAACACACGTATCCACAGGGATTGTTATAGCCTCGGACACAAGAGGGAGTTGGAGGGCAGCTGGAGTATTCTACGCTGACAGCTGTAAGTGACCAAACACAAAAAAGCAAAATAAAATTAATTACATATGCCAATCACATGACTCAAAAATACCTTTTAAAACCAAGAAACTACTCCAGCTACTATGGGACAGTACAAGATGTCACAATATGGTCACTGACGTGTTTAGTGATTTCGTTCTGTATGTAAAACACCTAAAGGACATTAAATATTTGTGCAAGTAGTTAAATACATGTAAAAATTTCTATAGATGTTTGGGCAGGCATACCTAAAAGTATTATCCTTGAGACGTGATTACACCTACCTACCACACCTGAGGTGTGGCTTAGTTCTGGACAAATAAGTCAGTTTGTCAGCAGATGTCATTAATTAGTAAATGCAATTGCAAAGAAGATGAGGAAATTGCTGCACACATGCACAGTAGTTGTTGGGAGGGGTTGTTTTGTTTAGTTATCCATTACTTTTGCATAACAAAATATTGTAAGTGTATGGCTTGAAAAAAAATGATAGGTCAGTAAAGTTCCAAGATGAAACATGTTGTTTTCTGCCATGTACTACGATCCACACAAAGGAAAAAAGATCAGCACAGAAATGAAGCAGCAGTGAGATATTTGCCTGGTTGGCCATACAGTTGCAATATTAATCATTTCACATTTTGTATAAGTTTACAGAGCCAAACTCAGAATCAAATACAGCGCAGATTAGCACTTCACTCTGGGAATTGCGTTATTAGGCAAGTAGCATTTGGTCAGGAAGCCAGCTAAGTACAGAAAAGTGTTTATTTTTAATTAAACACTGAATTTAGATAGTGAAATAATGAATTCTTGCTTCCTCATACTACTACTACTGCATTTTTTTCAATTTTTCAAATAGAGGCATAACAGGAGAATAAACAAAGAACCCTGTATTTTCCTTGAAGATCAATTTTGATAGTTTCAGTATTAAAAAAAAGCAACTTTGTTTGGGGGATAAACAGGAAGGGAGTGTTAACATCAGGAAAACCACACACAGAGCAAGGTACTCTACACTGGGATTACTGCAGGACTTACTCTGCAGCCATCGGCCTTAGGATTTCCAGAACGCAGCCAAAATAGGAAAACACGCGGTAGTTACTTGCAACTTACAATTAGTTGTAAGGATATCACCAGGGTATGGTTTAACATGCAGCAGGTCAACAAAATCTCTTGATGAAATCAGTCCCATACCATAACTGTGCGTTACACTGTGGTATATACCAGTGTCCTACAAGCAAGTGAAAGTCATTTTTTGAATTAGTATGTAAGAAGCTAAGTTTTATTTAATTGGCAAAGCGGCATTACATCTTGAATAATGATAATGTGGCAAAAACGGATTCCTGTTTGTTAGCATAAGACAAAAGCTCTCGTACCTAGTCAGTGCTAAACTAACAAGAGAGCCATGAAAGGGATCTTCCAGTAGCACAGGGCAGGGGTCCATGGCCATTCCTCGTGGCCTAGATTAGAGCCAGGAGTATAGTTTCTGTGTGGAAAACCTCAAAATCTGCACGTTTAGCATCCACGTTTAGTGGAGCTAGAATGCCTATTCGCATTAAAATACACATGCTAGATTGCACATTGCGTTCTAGGACAAAGATGCATAATAATCTGTTAAACTAACTCAGTTCCAAAAACAGCAAAGAAGATAGGGTTGGACGTACAAGTACATCCTAACATCTGACCAGCTCTAGCAGATCCAGGGAGAGGAAAGTGAGAGAGAGGTTCAGGGAAGACAAAAACGGGAGGACTGGGTTTTTTTCCCCTGGTTTAGGGAGTACTTTCATACACTTAAGTCATTCATACAGATGTAATACATTCTGAGACCGCTCTCCATCATACACAGGGCCATCTCTCCAGCAGTTAGATCAAAGCCAGCCAACACAGAACCGAGATTCTTCATAGGAATTCCGAGTTCTGGGTTTCCAGAGTGCCCGAGACAAAGCCCCAGGCAACTGGAATTCAGATCACACAGTATCTCACAGCACTAGTACAGCACCAATTCCGTTTCCATGTTGCTTTTAACTTTGGTTATTTTTCACATTTGCGTAAATGATGCTCGCCGAGAGGGGAGCTTCCCTACAGCTTATTGTCATTGTCTCTCATCCTACACTTGATGGAGACACTTCTGTTGTGTTCCGTGGTCTGAATTCTTGGCATGTCTGAGGAGATCTATTTCGTAATAAATATTTAAATTTACCCTAATTTTTAAATTACCCTAAATAGTTGACTCCTAAGGGGAGGGACATATTTCATACCCATTTCACATAAGCAGCAGGTTCAGTTTTTGCCAACCCAGATGTATTTCGTATCGAGAGCTTTCTTTGTCCCAGTAGAGGTCTTTTTAGTCACTGTAATTCATGCAGAAAGAGTTAAAATAGAATCTTTGTATTAAATTATCATATTACCTGGTCAATCCTTTCTAACAGCTTGTAAGATTGTAGTGCTTTGTCCCATTTGTTTCGGTACTCAGGAAGATACATAAAAGGAATAATTTTACTAGGGACTTCCTTAATTATCCCTTCTCCACGGTATCTAGATTGTGTAAAAAAAGAGATACTGAATTCACTTTTATGAACTGGAAAAATAAGTTATACAGTAATAAGCATCTAGCAGCTGGGGATGCCAGGCTATAATAAGGTAAAGCACATGAATGTGATTGCACTTGATGGATACATTAAAATTCAAGTTGTAACAAAAATTATTATTCTGTAACTGATTTTTGAGACCACTACATTCTTGCCACCATACATTTTAAATGAATTATTTGTGACCTATTAGATAGGAACCTGCTAATTTAAATATGTGCAATTCATCTATTAATTTATTTTTGCTATATAGATACTTCCAATCCATTTTGACACTGATTGCAAATCTTCTCACTATTTATGAACTAGCACATCCTGGCATTTCTCCAACTTTTGTTCATAATCTTCTGAGGAGTTCAAGGGAAAGTTCACGGGGGGGAGAGCAACCTCTCACAAGGAAATAGGAAACTCCTGCAATGCTGGGAACTGCTCGCTAATACTGATAATTCTCACACCTAGTTCCTGGAGAAACTGTGAATCACTACAGTAGGCACTCAGAGAGCAATTAAACGCAAAGGTGAAGGATGCTGCAAGACAACAGATGAGCTCAAAGGAGACTATGCTTGCAAACAGTTTAAGAAACATGAAGTCAGATTTATAGACCCTGATGATGCACAAGTGTAAGTCAGAAAGAGCAAAGATAGCCAAGTTCAAATCCAAACACAGAGGGCCTGTAAAATCATGGACCTGTTTCTTCATCTGCAGCAACTCTTGTCGCCACTTACTGCCTTGGTGGAGCGAGCAGCGTGGGCGTTATGTGACTACTCCAGAAACTTGCTTCTCCACTAACTACAGCAGCTGCGATGGTGACGGAAAACATTTTAATGCCTATTCAAAAGCAGCGACTGTAAGCTGTGACAGGACAGTTAAAACCAGCATAATAATATTTGGGTACATCCTTTATTTCCATAACTCCCATGTACTTATGTTTACCCATCTCCTAAGCAGCTCTCGCCTGCATCCTGTAATATCTTCTCTCCTAAACTCAGTGTGAGTGGTTAATCAGGAGGACTTCTTCTAGGCAAGGCTTCTGAAAGACACAGTTGCTAGAATAAAAGAAAGGGCACACTTGTGAAAAACCTCAATTTCCAGTTTTTACAGCAGATTATTGAGAACACTGGAAAAAGAGGAAGTAAACCTGGTAAAGACTGCTTGGATCACCAAATCTAGTCTTGCTATCTTAGACGAACTAAATACATACATCATTGTCTTTCTTGAGCCTAGGTGACATAATTCCAAACAAAATCCTACTCAGCCTTGAACAATCACCTTAATGCTTCCCTGAACTCTGCTGAAAATATTTCAAACGACTGAAGTAAGGATTCTCTATTGCTTTTCACTACCAGATCCCATACTGATTTCTTTTAGCAAGTAAAGCAAACTGTTAATACTCCAGCCAATTAAAAAAGAAACTGGCATTTGTGATATGCACTTAATAAATATTCAATGTCAAACTGAAAATGCCAACAGCTATACTTTTTCTCCTAGAAACAGTTAGTATTCCTTCAGAAAACACATGCTATGGACCAGTACTGCTTGTTAATGTGACAAAGCATTGTATGAAAATAAAGAATGAAAGATTCTGGCTCCCTGTACCGAATAGCAGAAAGCATGATGATGCTTCTCCTAACTGCAGAGGACTTGCTATGTACAGATCTGAGTACAAGTGAAAATGGCTTCATGTCTGATTAAGATTACAGCGTATCTTTTTCCTCCACAGAAATAAGTCAGGCACATTCTTATGAATTCTAAGCAACCAGACTCTCACTCCCTCACATCCACCTGTACTGAAATAAGATCTGAAATACAATAATAATGCCACATACAAAGTATGCAAATTCTTATTAAGATAACAGTAGTACTTTTAACATATTCTAATGAAATATTACAGCTATTTTACTTTATAATACTGTAGAGTAACTCTTCTGTAATACTAGTGATATAGCACTGTCTTCTGTAATTAATACCTTCTTTGCTCAAACCTTCAGAAATAATTAGAAAACCAGGCAAGACTTTTTGATTTGGAATACCACTGATTGCAAACATCACATCATATTGTGAACAAANCAACATAATTTAATACCCATTGGGCATTAAAAAAAAAAAAAAAGAGACTGAGAGAAGCTAAGGACATGTTGCCAGTGTCCTCTTGTCCTCTGCTTTTGCACAATTCACTTCAGTGAGATTTTTTTTTCTTTCCCCTGGTTTAATGAGCTGAATCAGCTTGGTAAACAATCGCCTGAGTGCCAGTCACCATAAATGAGAAGCAGGATCGAAGAACAAGGAGAGCGGTAGGGAAGAAGAACAACGTAAAGTAGAGCCAACTCTATCAGTGACAGCAAGCTGTGAGGTCAGCTTAGTCTGTCTTGCCTAACTCCACTGTTTGGGCCAAATCAAGCTGCTTAAACTGCACAGAATTCATCGCTCAAGAGAAGGAAGGACAGATAAAGTCGCTGGTCTAGAGATTATATGACCTTCTCATTCTCAGTACAGTTAATTCAGTTTTGGGTGCCAGAAAAAAAAAGGTAGAAAGGACAGATAAGGTAGAGCGAGAGCGTAAGCATGTCTGCATGTGTGACTATCAGTCATTTCACAAGCACAAAAGGGTGAAAAGCAAAGCCCAGCTGGCAAGATGCAATGGCTTGAATAGAGTATTCCACCAGGAAGAGTCACTGACTTCAGGCCAAAACTGTGACTTCATATCTGCTTATTCCATACATCTACTTATTCCATATTAGTAACTGTTATAGAGTATTTAATTTTCAGAGCACATTTGAAAATTGCTTGGGAAATCCATCTCTTGTATTCCAGCCCTATTGCTGACCCAGGGAAACCACAGTGCAAAATCTTCTCTACAGCTAACTAAACACTTTCATGAAGGACAGAACATGGTTAACATTTCAACTGTGGGTGTCGCTGCTCAAAAAAGGCATTGTTATTCATTACAATGATAAACAAAATATACTTACATATTTCCTGCATACTCTTTTGAAGGCTTTGAAGAAACTGTAACATTTTTCTCAAAGTAGAAAAAGGAAAAATAAAAACTTAGCAGTTGATAAAGAGTTGTCAACTAATTTTTAAAGGAAAACAGTTTTAAACACTTTTTGCAACAAAATGTATTTAATAAAAATAACTTCATAAACAATATTAACTAATATTTTCTTACTGAAACTTTTATCACTCTCCATCCTGAAGTATCTTGACTGTATGACAAAATTTTTTCTGAAACTTCATCTGCAATTTTCTTGTAGTCCATTTATCTGCAAAGATTTAAAAGTAATTCGCTGGTATATGATAAAAGCACTCCTCAAAGAGCAAAAACCATAGAGCTCATTCCTGTATTCTTTCTGCAGGCTTTAGTATATGGTAACTGAGTATTTCTAGCAAGTTAAATTTTTAATCATCATGCTTGACTTCAGAAAAAGATAGTCATTATTTGAACAAAATTCTATAATTGACTTCCAGTCTGAGATACTGAGAAGTAGCCGTTGGTCTGTATCTTGAGAATGAATTAGTGAGTGAGACACATTGTTTACTCCATATTAAATCCGTCACTACTCCACATTAAAACTTCCCCTCCTAATATAGTTTATCCCCTGAGATTCTGATTGTGCCACAATTTGGCAAAGTCATTAGACTAGTAGCCAAACTGTGTAGTTAAAACACATGAGGCTCAAACAACTGAAGAAAGATTTTTCTTACATCAGACCTGTATGCAACGATCATTATAGGCTGTGCTATTGTGAAAATTCTTTGGCAAGAGAGAGGCCCGGCTCCATCAATCGTGCAGCAGCGAGGTTGCAGAAGCCACCCTCCACCCAGCTTTCACACCTCCTGCGTGCTGGAGCTCCCTACCTCCCCACACTTTCTTCACACAACACATACTACGATCATACTGAAAGAGGGGAGATTTAGACCCGATATTAGGAAGAAATTCTTGGCTGTGAGGGTGGTGAGCCCCTGGCGCAGGTTGCCCCGAGAAGCTGTGGCCGCCCCATCCCTGGAGGTGTTCAAGGCCAGGTTGGACGGGGCTTGGAGCAACCTGGGCTGGGGGGAGGTGTCCCTGCCCAGGGCAGGGGGTTGGAACTGGATGGTCTTTGAGGTCCCTTCCAACCCAAACCATTTTGTGATTCTGTGATTTCTCAGGGAGCTCTTTCTCATAAGAGTATCAGCTGTGGTTCTCAGCCCAATACCGTTGAACGCTCCTGGACCGGTCTCTCCCAAAATTAACTTCACGGCTAAACCTCTACGGGTCTGTCCCACGCAACGGACTGCACAGACTCTTCCAGAGCCCCCTCGGTGGGATTTGGCCCGGCTGCCCACCGAGAGGGCTGGGGCACAGCACACCGGGCACGCTCAGCCGGGCACGAATTCGGCGAGGTGCCGGGCTGGCCGGGCCCCTCAGCGCACACAGCCCCCCGTACCCACCTCAAGGACCGCCGACGGCCGGAGCCGAAGGCCTCCCGGCGGGACCCTCGCTCCCGCCGAGGCGGCCCTGAGGGGCGGCGCCCACCCCGCGCCACGGGACCCCGACGAAGCGGCGGGCGG
>VZSZ01011833.1:80226-101897 GCA_013398815.1 Ibidorhyncha struthersii | reverse complement strand
AAAATAATTGCTAGAAAACAAATTTCATTAATGAAATCAGCAGACTTCTACTGAACAATTATAAGTGACTAAAGAACTAAGTTTGAGGAAAAGGCAGAATGGGAAACAGGGGTTTGTTATGTAGAACATTTGTTTCAGCAAAGCTCAGTGTTGCAGTATAGTTTTATACTGTAATGTAAAATTAAAAAATTTTTTAATTTAGAAAAATACAGTAACTGTCAGTACTGCTATGCTATTTTATGACATAATGTCTTGCAGTGTTTAACTTCCTCTGCTAAATACCCATTCTACAATAATTTAATAGAAACTGTGTGTTTGTGTGAGCACCTGTATTTGAGAAGACTTACTTAAAATTTCAGTTCAAGTGTTTTATCTTTAAAAAAAAAATCTCTAAAACAGAACAGGTGGAACATTTAGACAGAGATGTAAACTGTATATAGTACCATTCAAACTGGTATGCTGTTTGAATGCTGTAGGCTGTTGTGTAAATAGTAATATATACACTGTTGTTAAAGTCCTCATTTTTCCCAATCTAGGGCTTTACACCATTTGTCATGTCTCAAAAGGCTTGTTGAAGATAACAGTAACCAACAAGAGCAGACTGATGATCATGAAGAAGATAAACAAGAAAAAAGAATAATCTGTGAAGCTGATGTCTAAGAGTGTTTTAATGTTCTGTAACTTAAATAATTTGTCAGCTTGACCACCGGTCAAAATTTTATTGAAATCTGTACCAGTGCACGTTCTCAAATGTTGTATTCGGTATTTCTGTACCTATTTGTTCTTTTCATCAATTACTTAAATGCTTAATTGAGTATTAGTGCTTCCAGTGGGATCTAACAGTATGTGACAAAAGATACCACTTTTTAAAGAATATTTAATTAACATAATGTGAACACTTTCATGGAAGAATCTCTGTGTGTTTATAAAAACTTACAAAAAACTAAACTATTTAGCCAATTCTAGTCATCACTTCATCACGTGGCCTGTTAGAAACAGGGAGAGCTCAATATCATGCGTAAAGTTAAGCAGTAAGGTTTAGCAATGTAATTACATAATAATTACAGTTCTGTTCATTCTAACATGACTTCAGTTGATGTAATTGTGTGCTCCTTGTTCCCTGACCACAAACATACCAAATATATTGTATCAAAAAGTGCCTGAAGTCTTTTTTGACTTGTCCCCCTTTCACAGCCTAGTGAAGCCTGGCTCTTTGGGGAGAGAAGGCGCTGGTTTAGAGGCATCCCAGTCAGGAGCACAGAATGTGTAACAGCTGAACTGATGTGGCACCTGGTTGTCACTGTTACTGGGAAGTCCTAATCTCCCATCCATTTTCCTTGGCTTGGGTCTTAGCTTTAGAGCATATAAAATCCTTCAGTGGGCCTAAATAGGCAGAGAAGTAATAGAATAATTTTTATTTTTTTTCAGCATAATAGAATAGAATTAGCTCATGAAAGCCACTGATAAGCACTGGAACTTGTGGAGGGGAAAGAGGAGTAGGACTTACTCCATTTGGCAACAGCAAATTGAGAGACAAGGAGAAAAACTGTAAGTAGTAATTTGAGTTGTGAATTGAAATACATTGACAGAACACTTTGAAAGAAGCCTTTTGTACCTCTTCTGAGGCTTGTATAATGTAGCCTAGCATTTTAGGCTGTTGGTAAACAAATATGTACAGCAACATGCCTTTCTAGTGAGCTGTTTCTTTTTAATCTGGATATTTATAGTTACACATGAGAAAGCAGGTACTGAGCATGTACTGATTCTGAGAAATGAAATAGAAACCAGGAGAAAAAATAGAAGGAAGATTAGCTATACGTATTCTTACGACCTTCCTATTTAGAATTAGTAAATAGAGAGATAATAAATGACTTCATCTTCTGACTGTCATGGCATCACAAGACCATAGGTCATAAGTAATACGTAATAATGTATTTCAGACAGATTTTATTGGTCTTAGAATCATAGCATCGTCTAGGTTGGAAGGCACCTTTAAGGTCATCGAGTCCAACCATTAACCTAACACTGCCAAACCCACCACTAAACTGTGTCTCTCAGCATCATGTCTCCTGTCTTTTAAATCCGTCCAGGGATGGCGACTCCACCACTTCCCTGGGCAGCCTGTTGCAGTGCTTGATAACCCTTTTGGTGAAGAAATTTTTCCTAATATCCATCCTAAACCTCCAACGCTGAGAGTTTGATCTGAAATCAGAGTACAGAAAATGAAATTACTCCTCCAGAAAATGCTCTTGTAGAGGCTTTTATAAAGCATTGCAGTGCTGAGACATGAGTGTACAAACCAACTGATACTGTGGGTATCTGTTTGCCAGAGGTCATTTTATCAAAGGAATTCAGATGTGCAAGGAAAGATGAGTTTTTTTCTCCTCTGACATCGCACATGTCTCAGTGCAGATCACTATAGATTTGCTGTGCTTTTGAGCTCCTCTGGATGTTGTGTGTCAGCAGAGAAGCGTAGTGTGTGTGCGCTGCATCGTTTGAGCTAGTACACCTCAGACTGTCAGCACAACTAGTGCAGCACTGCCTAAGCTGTTGTAGCTCTCCTGTTTCTGAAGGGGCTTGTGCCCGTACAGCTCACAGTAGAAAGGTAGATTTATTCATTCAGATGTACAGATACTCCTTGGGGTGCTGGCAGCACAAGCAATGTGGACTCAAAGCAAGACTTGATGCCCTGAGAGTGCTTAGAGGTTATACCACACTTCCCTTGTATCCCACTTGCAGGGGTGCATAGGACAAATGTAAAGCACCCCCTGCTCCCTTAGAACTTCTCTTGACGTTAGGGCAGAGCTTGTTTGATATTTAGAAAGTCTTTTTCATTATTTCCCTCTTGAGGAACCCTCATACCTCTCCCTGTTTGTGAGATTCCTCATTCTTTGGAGTTGTTTTTGTTAGCCTCCAGATATTTTGCCTTTATCAGCTTAATGTACTTTGGAGAAATTCATCACAACTTTTTTTTTGTTTGTTTTTTATGGCACACAGACCTAGGTAACAACTAAAAGTATTGTTGACACTACTGAATATTCATATTTACTGACTTTTATATTGGCCAGGTTCTTGAAAGGCTTTGATCACGGATAAGGTCTGCTGTGTGAGGTACTGTAATGCACAAGATAAAAGTACCTTAAGCATATGAAACTAAGCAACAAATGAGTGACACTTTCTAGTTGTAAACAATAGAAATTCAACTAAGAATAGAATTTTAAAAACAGAAAAAAAAAACCTAAACAATAAAATACCAGTAGGCCAGTAAGTGGAGACAACTAGTTTCACTTAAAAATATATTTTTTTTTTAAATGCTATCAAAAATTTTATGGCCATTAAAGAATATTTTAATAGAGGGATTTGATCCCTTATATATCCGTAGAAAAAAGTGACTTTTTGGTTGCATATGCTGGTCAGTTCCTGCAATGATAGCTGGAATTTAGTTTCCCTAGAAGTTAGAATAAAGAAGTTGCCACTCAGGAAAAATAACGGAGTATGTAAACCAAGTACTACACAAAAGTAATTGCCATATCTGTGATGTCAGTGATGTTCTTGTCCTTGAGGCTAGATCAGAGAAAAGGAATTTTATTGAACTACAGTCTTCCATAGTAACAGTGGGAAAAACAAAATGACAGGCAGAAAAACAGGGAGAAGGAGGAAAGTTCCTCCAGGATTTGGAGGAAATACTAAAATAAAATAGGAGGACTAGATAGAAGGAAAGTCACTATTTCTCAGCAAGTTACAAGAACTGTTTGCTAAGGATGTACACAAGTATTTGTGATCCTATGCATTTGCATATACAGGAAATCTTTTACGAGTGGGGTACTTCCTGAATTACAGTGTATATATATCAGTAAAACGGAGCTGAGGGAAGTAAAGGCTTTGATGAAGACAAGTACTGTGCTCTTAAGTCTTGTGAAGATCACATCTGTGGTAAGACTGACTTGGCACGGTGGGAGGAAAATAGATGGGATTTCTGTCTGGGGTTTTTTTTGCCCTTTAAAGGCTTAATGAGAGAGTCCATTGCAATACTGTTTTTTAAATGGAATGACTGTATGCTGCAGTTATCTTTTCTTCTGTAACAGTCCATTTGCATTAGCAAATCTCTCCATCGCTGTGTTCACACTGATACAAAAAGGTGCTGATATAGAAAAACTTAATTTCAGGCTCCAGATATCATGAAGACTAACAGTGCTGCCAGCAGAGGGTTAATTTGGCTAGATTTTATACCTGTTTTAGTCTGAAAAAGAGGATCTGAAAAACTGCAAACCCCTTATTCACTCATTAACAACCTATTAATTCTTTTCCTATGTAACTCTGACACCCCCAGAGCAGTTGCATTTGTTTTCCAAGAGATGGTTATGGATTCTCACATGTGTATAAGTATCTGGAGTTATGAAACCCTTGAAAATCATGATGTATGTTTTCTTTCTTGTTGATCACGGATTCTGATGTGTTTTAATTTTTGTGTCCTTACTCAAAATATTTGGTCAGCTTTACAGTTGGTAGGGCTCTCACTGTGCGGAGAGTACTGCTGTTCAAAGGGAAATGAGAAAAACTTTTCATTCATTTCAATTCACCTGATTGATCCTGCCAATTTGAATGGCTGAGCTTTCACACCTCTTCAAGAGCAGAAAAGAAAGGACTGCTGAGGGGAGATGGGCTCTATCTCATGAGGAAAAAGAAGTGCTTCTTTAAGTGTAGGCTTAGCAACTTAGGAAGGAAAGCTTTAAATTAGAATTAATGGGGACCGATGACAAAAGAACGTGTTACTGGTGGAAAGGTGACAAGAGGCATAGTAACCACGGATATAGGATTTTGATAAAGAGGATTGAAGCAATACAGAAAACAGGATAGTGAATCTGCTTAAAAGGAAGAATGTACAAGGTTCTGTACGAAGTTGTGATTTAGGCAACCTAAATGCTTACTTGGTGGGTTATTTCATTTGTTAATGAATTAATACAGAAAAAAAGTGCAGGTGGCTCCTGAAGAAAAGGGGAGGGAAGATAGGTTTCTCTATGAATGTTTACCTTTGTATCGGAGTCTAGATTATATGGGAGATAATCTGTTAAAAGTAGCTTTATGATAATAAGAGGAGAAAAAAGCCTGAGTGCTGTTATGTTGAGGACCTACTATTAAGACGCCAAACCAAGAAGGATAAGATGGAAAGGACATTTTTGTGAACAACTGACAGAATAATTCGCCTTGAGGAGATACTAGTTAACCAAATATTTGTTGGGAAAAAATAAACCGAATACAGAGTTCTAGACTAGGATGATACCAGGTGAAGGTTAATACAAGAATTTTCTTATGAGGTTTTCAAGATTATTAGAATGGAAAAGAGGAAGAATAGAAAAAAAAGCAACTTTACAAGAAATTCGAAGATCTGTTTGAAAAATCCTAAGAAAAAAGTCTAGGAAAAAGGTGCTCAGGAGTTTGGCAGTTCATAAAAATACATATACTTAAGATATAGTTGCAGGATATCCTGATATGGAACAGTGAAAATAAATCTAATGTGTCTTGTAGTCCTCAATGGTCTTCAAGAAGGAAGCATAACAGAAATAGCTAGAATTGTCCCTAAAGATGAGTCATCTTGGACTTTTGTGCTTTTTGGAAACTCCAAAACACAAAAATAAGAGACAAGGAGGAAGAGATGTCAAAGATAATAAAATAGCCCAAAAGTTCCTTATTGCTGATGATAGTAAACACTAAGTCTCTTAGTGATATAAGGGAGGACCAAGCAACATTTTGGTTCATGACCTCCCTGCGGAGGGATGATGTCAGTGAAAGTATAACGTTTACTTAAAACATCAACAGCAAAGAGTGGTAGCTAAAGCTCAGATTACAACAGGAGAAATGTGATGGACAGTGTCACACAAGCTACCTGTGTTCACTGGACTGTGGCTACCAGTATTAACTATAAGCTTGTGGAGAAATGGCTGAAGCCATCTTCGAGTTACCAGTAACGTTTAGACTTCAGTGCAGTCCCGTAACAATCTAGAAATGGGACTGGCAAAGTAACTTTTAACAAAAAGTCAGCTAAACGATACCGAAGAATTATAGGGCAATAAGCTTAACCTCAGTTTCCTAGAAGTTCAGTAGTACATAATCAAACATGGAATGCATCACGGAAATGAGGAAGGGGAAAAAAAAAAAAAGAGAGGTCATTACGAACACTGTGTACTACACAAGCCTAGTTTCATTTTTACGACTGGGTAGCAACATTTAACAGGATCCAGAGGAGAGTGACTGAAATGATCCTAGAGCTAGAAGAGCTGCCTAATAGGGAGAGGCTAAAAAATTCTTGGACCTTCAGCTTGTAGAGTGGAACGTATGTTTGATGTTACTCACATCCCACAGTACAGAAACGTAGGAGGCCTTAAAGGAGCTATTAGAGGAGATCTGTTTAAGACTGAGAAGCGCTCTTTGGTGTAATCTGCAAGCAGTAACTTTAGGAGGTTGGCGAGTATCAGCAGGTTCAGAAAAGACTTAGACAAAGTCATCAAGTTTTTCATAGAATGAAATCTAAAGGGAAGAGGGTATTCCCTCTAGCTTCTTTCATCCAACAGTTATGTGTGCTTGTGAAGTATGAAAGGTGTAACCTGGAAGTAGTAGCCAGGATATGCTCTCCCTTATAATTTCCTAAAGTCCCGTTGGAGAAGAAAATAGTGGTCTGGATGTACTGTTGGTCTCACCTAGTGTTTCTTATGCAGTTAGGTCGATGGCGGGAGGCTAAAATGTAACAGTTCTGTTGCAGCAAGAGGGAATTGGGCTTGTGAAAACCTTTTTAACAAGAATAATATGTAAGCAGGCAAATAGGTTGCCAAAGAAGTTCTAGAACCTCAACCGTTTTTGTGGTTGTAAAAGTAGATTACACAACCAGCCAAAACTGTAATTTAAATTATATTACGTCCTTAGCACAGGTAAAGGAACTAGATGACCTCTGCTTTTTTGCCCCCCAGTATTTGACGGTTCAGATTCTATCTCGTTGTCCTGTTGTGTCTTAGTGTTCATGTGACAGATGAATAATGTGAAATCTGAATGTGGAAATTGTCAGACCCTTCTGGATAGTGAGGAAGAGTTTTTTGTATTGCACCACATTTCTGCACAGTGATACTGCACTAAATACTGTTAGTGGTACTATGCAGAAGAAGATGAGTCACTTCCCTGGACTCCGTAACATAACTGAGCACTTATTGGAATTAACATTCTTTTGTTTCAATGTTTTTCTTGTCTTCTGTGAACTAATCTATTTCAGCTTTACTAAATGGATAACCAGGCATTTGAAATGCATGGGGAGAACATACAAAGCTCTTCAAAAGGAAAAGAGTGGCCAAAGAAAGAGGTACCGGTCATTTTCTTTTACAGTGCTATCAAAACATTATTAACAGAGTCAGTCTGAAGATTGAACCTTTATTTTGTAATATGACCTAATCCTATACTATTAAGAAGGTCCCGAAGAAAAGAAAAGCTCTAAAGGGCTACAATTGCTAAGGTCCTAAAATGTGTAGCTCTATGCGCACTAGCTAGGATCTGAACTGTGAGACGTAATTGCCTAGCCCCACTTAACAGCTAAATTCTTTATCCTGTGGCTACTGGACAACGTAATTATCTTCTGAGGATTCCCCACTGATTTTAACAGAAAGAGCTACTTAAAAGCTCATCTTGTGGCAATGTTTAATATCTCTACTGAGTTACACATTAGAGTACTGTTTCATCTTCTTTTTTTGTTTGCCCTTAAGAAAAGTAATTCTCTGTAATTTTCCCATTAAAGTTTTTGCTTCTTGGGATTTGAATTAACTTCATGCAATAGGAGTTAGCATATCGCTCATCCTTACAATGTAACTCACTCCACACAGCTGTGTTGAGTTTGATTGTTCTGCATTAGTTATTATTATGTAGTATGGACAGCATTCTCTCAGCTTCAAAAATGATTATTGAAATGGTGCCACTGCTGTGAAAATGCTGTAAATTAAAGACCCTTCAAATCTGGAAAATGGGGATTTCGAATGCATTAACTATAAAGCCTTGTTCTCTGATGAGACTGTGGTCTGAGTACCACTGTTGTGATATTTAATTGAACACAAGCTTTAAAAAGAGAATCATTTAAACTGAAGAAAAGATTGTTAATGAAAAGAATAGGATGATATTTTGAGCACTTTTCTGCTGGCAAGGGAAATGTATTTGTAAAGAGCTTTTGTCAAATAGATTCATGAAAAAGGTCGTTTTGTTAAAATCAGCAAGTAACCTTCAATTTTTTTCATTTCTAATTGTCCAGCTTAAGAAATCAACATTCATAGCTCATTTTCAGGCACTCACCATCTGAAAAATCAGGCTTTTAAAGGTAGATCAAGCTGTGCACTCATAATCAGTACAGAGCTATAAAATTTGGGCCAGAGGATGCAGTCTCTATTCATCTGAAGCTGCAATTTCAGCAGCAAAAAAGGTTAAGGGACAGGAAACGCTGAAAATCCTTACTAAGGTGATGCTTCATGGTGCCAGAAGTGCCTTGGCCTTCCATAAAGAACTCGTGTGCCTCTGCGTGCCCAGCTGCTTCATCCCTTCACCCTCCTCCAGAGGCCTGAATGCCCACAAAGGAAATTCGCAGTAAAGAATTGATGCCCAGAGCAGGTAGTACAGATGAAATTTCCCCATTCTGGCCTGTCTTCTCCACTGCCAAGGAGCTGAGCCATGTGAGATGTGCCGTAAAGCAGAGGCAGCATTTCTGCCCCAGGGGTGGAGGTTTGCCATAAGTTGATGCTACAGTTCTTCAGTGTTTTGTGATATAGATTAGAAACAGCAATGAAAGAAACCTTTAAGCAGATGTAAGACCCCAGGATGCTGAAGACATGCTTTTACTTGATGAAATAATGAAAGGCCAGCAACAATCAGATAATGTACTCTATAATTTTTCCCTGTACTGGGCCCAGTAATTCAGCTATACCTGTGTTTCTGAAAGGTGTACTGTTTTGATTACAAAAGAACTACCACAAACTTCCTCCTATGTGTTAGATCTGATAAAGTTTTCTCTTTTTTTTTTGTTTGGGGGGGCTTTTTATTCATTCCAGGAAAGAAAGAGCAGCTGGTCCCTAATGAAAGTCTTTCTAGTTTGTCTATTGGCCTGTGTTATCACCACTGCAATAGGAGTGCTGGCCCTGTCCTTGGTCTACGTGAAGCACGCTCCCTTTATGAAAGAGACGGATGTTAAAGACGATGGTGTGTCTTCCCCCAAACCAGATGAAAAAAGTGTGGATATCAAATTCCAGTTCCTGAATCACCTGGGGAAATCAAAGGTAAATTGTTCATCTTGTGCACTAATATTCTAGCATCATATATATAAGTTTAATGAATTTCACCTAACTCTTTTTTAAGCGCTAGGTGATCAGTCTAAACCTGTTATCCAGACTTCTTTTATAATCCACGGGGAGAGGCACAAACTTCCTGACAGAGTTTCACTCCAATTCATAACAGATGTTGGAGGTGGTATGGATCTCTGGAGTGCCTCTTGGAGAGCTGAATAATTGCTCCAACAAATTGGGCTTGCAAGACAAGGCAACCATTTCATGTGTGATTCTGAAATTACAGAGTATGAAATTCTGAGAAACAAAGCTAAAATGATCAAATCTTAATGCGAGCTGAGTAGCACGCTAACCTTTTCGTTCTCAGGACTGGATTCAGACAAATTCTTATACTGCAAGAAAAAGTGAACTCCATGAGCTTGTTTCAGTGAGCTAAAATGAATTGACTGACAATGTAATGAAGGCCTAGGAATTACCTAATTTTGGTTTAGGTGTATTTTGATACTTACAGAAACGTATCCTTTAAGCAAGCTCTGAAGACATACTTCATCTTCTAAATATATCTTTATTTAAAAAATAATTCCCGATTAATTTTTGCTTATCAGCAAAAGAGGGCAAAGGATAGATTAGCTAGTAGGGCACTTTAAACTGACAACAGCCATTCTGGTACTCCTTCATGTTAGATTTAACTATGAAATTAATTTTCAAAGAAAAAATGTTTTTAAGAATGTAAATAAAAGCGTTTAAGAGGAGAGCAATGCTTTTTATGTGCTTTTCCTCAGTGTAAGACAATTCTTTCAAGTACAAAACAACATGTTTTAGAGGCAGTACAAATATTGGGAAGGGAGTAGTTTCAGGTGCAAATAGTTTGCAACCATAGAAATTCAGGAAAATGTCTTACTCAGGAAATTTTCTAAATGTTTTGGATCTAAAAGTTCAAGCATATATGTAACTGATTTCCCAAATCAAAGCCCAGAATGACATAAAAAGAGGAGGGGCAGATAATTTTGTTCTTGATATGACTATTTATCTCTCATTTGTAGACAAAATATTATTACATCACAACATGAGTTAATATATAAACGATTGTGACAAGCAACTAAAATACATACAGAGAGAATCCTCACTGAGAAAAGAAATAGTTCCCTTCAGTATTGCCCAGCCCAAGAATTTTCTAAAATATTTTTGGAATGTTTGTTCACCACTGTCCACAATTAATACAATTCTTTGTTCTCACTGACTTTACAGGTACATAAGTATCCAGGTGGTGAAATTCAGTGGGCAAGATTCAGGAATGATGTAAATGAATACCAAAGTGATGAAGAAATGGAATTTGGAAAAAGTATCAATAACCACCGCTCCAAAATGACTTTTGGAACCTTACGGATTAAGAGCAAAGGGCTTCGGGCTCCCCACTGGCATTTTAATGCCAATGAACATGGCTACCTGCTACAGGTATTACCTGATTATTTCCCTCCCTTCTGCCCCCCTCCCCCCCCCAATAAATCTTCTTTGGAAAGGTTTGCCCTATTTCACCTGAGCACTAAATTTCAAATTTGTAAAAATAAAGAAAATAAAAGACATAAATAGAAGCTCACCATGAGGAATTCAGGATAGCACATTAATTTGAAAACCGAATTATCTTTCTTTGGAAGCGTAGGTACTTAGATATATCTCAATCGTTAATTTATTTCTAAGAATAATTATTCATATTTTGATCAGCATAGAACTGAATAGCTTCAGCTGGATGGGGGATCATCCTTAGAGTGAGGCATTCCACAAACACCTAGTCCTCTCTCCAGCAGTTTTTGGTCAAAGATGACTCCTTTATAGCTGTTCACAGCCTCTTTCATAAGAAATGGTTTAAGTTTGAGCAATGTGTATTTGTCATGTGTTCTGTAAACCTTCTAAAATTTTGTCACTTAAAATGCTGTGCTGGATTTAAGTTCACAAAGGCATGTTAGAGAGTGCATCAGGATTTGGTTTCTCCTAGCAGCCTTCAGGTTATTTGAATTACTGATTTGCCACATAAGGGTTAAATGAGAAAACTTTCATTATGATCATTAAGTTCCGATTACGTTACAGGGTGCTGCCTGGATTGGAGTAATTGGTGCAGATGACAGTGTGGTTACCACATACAATGTCACGGCTGGTCAAGTGATCTTCTTCCCTAGAAACACTGTGCATTGGATAAAGAACGTAGGATCAGAAGACTGTGTGTTCTTGTTGTTTTTCACAACGCATGAAGAACTTCAGACATTGGATGTAGATGATGCATTTTTCTCTACGCCAGAGGATATAGCAGCTAGAGCATTAAAGGTCAGTATGATAGGACAGCCAGCGTCTGTCTGGTCTTCTACACACTATCGTGGCAGTCCAGGCTTTCTCTGTATTTCCTGGAGAGGATCCTCCCTACCTCATCTGTTCTCTTTAGTCCCGTCAGTGAGGAAGGACGTACACAGGTCCTTTGTGTAACACTGTGCCACCCTGTGTGTTCCTCTGTACACAAGGAGAAATAAATGATGATGCTGTCTCCAAGAAACTTTCTCCTCCACTCTTTGCATTTGTCCCCAGTTCACAGAGGATCCCCCATACTTCCAAGGGTGGAAGGGAAAATAACATAACTAGCTTCAGTATGTTATTTTCCAATAGCCCCTTGATGAATTCTGTGATATGAGATCTCACAGGAAACGATAGATAAGTCCATCTCCTTGTTAAAATGTCAGTTTATTTAAACTGACTGCTTGGCAATGTCCCATGAGCAAGAATATGGGCACAGAGTTTCTGCTGAGTCTGAGAAATTTGCATGTTCAAACCACAGACTGGTGATAGACCTTCCCAGCTTGAAACAATTTTATGGGAGAGGGATCAAGTTCCCCTTCGGCTCCAAATCTCTGTGGTAACTGAGAAGGAAGGGCAGAGCAGAGCAGAACAGAATATTGACAGGGCAAGGCAATTAAAGAGGTGAGGTATGTCCACAAGGCAGAATTTCTCTACCACCAGGTACTAAGGTGGGATATTCAATGAAGCAAAATTTTAATTTTGCAGTTTGCTGTCTGTATCAGTCAACTTAAAATGCATTGTGTGTCCCGCAGCCACAAGGTGGAGTTAACTTCATCAGAACATTCAAGAAACAAGCAGAAGATCAAGCAGTTAACCTCCCACCGAACTTAGATGAGCTTGTGCAAAATGCCACCTATGTGCAGTCTCCGGACAACCTTGTATGGCAGTACTTCTACAACCTCAAAGGTACACAGCTAACAACTTTGTGTGTAAAAGCTCTCTGTGTTTTTAGATGGGGAGCGGAGGGGATCTGTAACTGATTCACTGAAACAGGAGTTCAAAAAGTCTATGGAGAATTTAAGGAGATAAAATGAAAAATATATGGATAATACATCTAAGCACTGCCCTTTGAAGATGTATAACCTGATTCTTATCTTAAAGTAGTTTACCCTTTTGATTTTAATGTTTCTATCTGCAACAGTAGATATGAGAGCAGAATGCCGGTAAGCAGCAGGGCGTAAACTAAATACTTCCCAGCTCGAGGTGCTCTACTGATATATGTAAGCAGGACTGCTGTGTTCCCTGCTACAGTTAAGATAAGCAATAACCTAAACCTAAACTTTTCATTCAGAAATTAATAGGCCAGGAAGCCCTGCAGCAGGTTAGCTGGAGAGTGACTGGTGCTGAGCTTCTTAGAATATCTTGTGTTTGCACATGAAACATCCATGAATAAACACCTTAACATATACCTAATTATGTCCTCCCTTTTCTTTTACAACTACAATTTCATAAACAGCGTTGAACCACATTCACTGTTTGGTTTATCAACATTTGTATTACACGACCCTCTGTACACCCTGGATCTAGTGATTTCAGTGAGCACCTAAGAAATACAGATGGCAAAACTTAATTCCAGGTGGTATAGTCTATTCAAGAAGCTACAAGAAGCAAATAGAGGTCCAGAGCTCCACACGCAGCTGATGGAGGTCGTGAGAAATAGATGTGGGACAAAAATCTTTGCACTTGGACCAAAATGTTCTTCTGCATTGGCAGTACTTTACTGTACTTAAAGATTGACATGAATTAATATATTGAAAGTTAGCGTGTTCTTTAAGTGTATTGTTATTGACAGGAATTCGAGAAAGAAAAAATCTAGTTGGAGTTTTTCATTAAGGTTATCTAAGTACAGAAAAATACAGTAACGGAGATTGCACAGTGTCTAGCGCATAAAGGACAGGTAAGCTAAGAGGGGCTTTCTTTTTGGTTCCAGGGGCTCCGAAGATTTGAGGCCTCAGGTTTAGTACGTAGTAGTGACTTGAAGGTGGCTAATGCGCTAACAAGCAACGTTAACGTAACCTGGCTGGAAACGCTCATTTAGCTGTCTTTGTTTTAGGGTCAGCAGAATATCGTTTTCCAGGAGGAGTCTTCCAGTGGGCTCGCTACCGCATAAATGGCACTGGGCTAAATGAAACGGAAAAAATTTTTAGTGAGTCGCTGAACAAGGTATGTGCTTTCAACTGGATAATGTAGCTACTTAAACATAAGGCGTAGGATGCAATTTGTGTGGGTTCATCACTGCGTTGTCATGTATAACGGGGATATCACGAACTTGGATGGTTTTCTGAACATTTTTGTTCTGCTTTTCAGCATGAAAATACCCTTACCTTAGCGACTCTCAGGATATTCAGCAATGGACTGGGGCAGCCTCATTTCCACTTCAACGCTAATGAGATGGGTTACGTCATTAGCGGCTGCGGACAGGTAATTTGTTACATTGGTGAGGGATAAGTCAGCAGAGTTTGGGCTGTAAAACAGTTACAGACCTAATAGCTGATTCCCAGCCCTGATTAATGATTATTACAAGAATTTCAGTGTCCACATTTTCCTTCTCCGTACAAAGTTTTGATGTCGGTTACATCTGCGGAAGCTCGTCTAGTCAAAGTGGAGTTCTACAAAGGGCAGAATTTGCCCATCTTGTTAAGCTGCTCAGCAAAATCACACCTGCTTATGAGAGGAATAGCCGGTCTCCTGAACGCTGGGAGCGCAAAACAAAAAAGCAATACTTTTGGTTTAGTGCCTCTGAGGAGCAGATAAATAGAGACAATTTAGTGAGTATTAAGATTTAGAGTACAGGATTTTATTATGTGTTTCTCACCCAGTGCAAATTTGAAGTGCAAAGATAATTGAGATGGAACGGTGAGGCTCCGTAACGTAGGGACTTCCCATGTTCTTACTCAGGAATTTGCCTACGACCCCTCTACCTTTTTGGAGCCTCAGTGAAAGCCCTGATGCTACGCTAGCTGATTTCAGCGCAGTGCTGCGACTGTCGCTGCGGATTTATGCAGTAACAGCACACTGAAAATTCTTGTTGCTGAATATTGCTGCTTTACTTGAACTAGGTTGGAGTTATTCTCTCTGGAGTCACCGCCAACTTCAACATTGGCATTGGAGATGTCATATTTTTCCCTGTTGGAACCCAACATTATATCAAGAGCGTATGTGACGAGGATTTGTTTTTGATTCTGGCCTACAGTACAGGAAACCAGGTGAGAATTCTTACGGGCAAGGGGAGTAAAAACGTGTTCAACTGTACATAATCTTATGCTTTTCTCATGCACGTAACCCTTACGCTTTGGTGCACGCCTTTCGAAAGAAATTCTAAGAATATGTCAAGTACCCTGACAGTGCAGATTCCCTCCTGGTGTGAATGCTCGGCATGCAGCACTTCAAAACTCCGTACACGGAAACGGGAGGTGGGGAAGACAAAGGAAAGTTCTGTGGTGGGTGTGGCATGCTCCCGCGTGCATAAGAGAGACGGAATTCGGATCGTGTTTGTGGGTGAGGTACTGCTGGTGTTTGAGAGACGGGGCTTGTCCTTGGGCAGACCGGACGGGCTGGGGGCTCTTTACGTGCTGAGCACCCACAAAAGGGAGAGATCTTCCTGAGCCTCAGACAAGTCCGTGTCCGAGCAGCCAGAGCAAGGGTGTGTTTATCCGAGACCACGTGTATCCAGTGATCTTGATAGCCCACTGTAAGACCTGTCATTAGTTACGCACTTCAATTCATTTTCATCTTGGATTTGAGGGGCACTTTAATATTCCGTATTATTGATGTTGTACAAATGATCAGGTAGCTATGATTATTCTTTCTAAAATACTGCCTTTTTCTTCATAGCTGGAAACGCTTCGCATGAATGACTACTTCCGTGGGACAGCAGATCATATCCTCGCTCAGCTTTTTTTCAAGGAACAGGCTGAGTTCAACAAGTTCCCACAGGCTGCCAAAAATTAGGCAAATAACTTCTCTTAGCAGTTAAGGGCGCCGAGAATTTTTCGTCATCACCAATGCTTCTAGCAGTACTTTTGGTACCTTTCTCACTGTTTATCCAGAGAAGACATTCAGAAAAAAGAAGAATTTGAGGTTATTAATTGTAAAAAGTTATTTTCTTTTTGTATTTTTATAATGTTTTATTTATAGTGCAATGTAATTTGTATATTAAAGTGATTTCTACCATTACGATTGCCTGTTGCTCTGTATAACATCCATTATCCCGCTTTATCTCTTCCCTTCACGCCACCGAAGTTTACATCGATTTTCCGTCGTGTAGACAGCGCTCTTATGTGGTGGCGGCTACGCACAAACCCAACGTGTACACACAGCTCGGTCTGGCCCCGAACCAGCTCTTGTTCTAAGCTCCGCACCCAACAGCGACGGCAGGCACGAGCACATCGTACGTCCCGCTCGTCTTCACTCGTCCTCCCCTAAGTGCAGTCCCCTCAGTGCGTTCAAATTTTTGGGGCAACTAACTCCTTTTCCTGACTTTGCCACCAAACTCCTGTCTGGTTTTGAAAGAAACATTTGAAGCAGAGTGCAGACTCGGCAGCAGATGAGCTCTGCGTTAGGCACACGCGCTTCCCATGCAAAAGGTGGGCAGAGAGAAGCCCCCAAAAAATCGGGCCAAAAAGAAGCAAAAGATGATTTTCCAGACTGGCACCTGTGCAGTTTTTTGTCACCCTCAGGGTCCCGTTCCTTCCTGTGCAATTATTTAATTACAGCCAACAGGATGGCTGCAACAGGGAGCCAAGGACATCTTTCTCCATTTCCCATGGGTTAGGGCATTTTATTATTGTTTTTTTTTGTCTCAGGAAACACTTGCTAAGTTGATGGGGCTTAAATCAGGATCAGAGTGGGTTATGACTTGTTATCAACACAATAAACAAGGGTTCGGTGAAACAAACGGTTGGGATTCAATTTCAGTGCGATGGGATGAGGGGTAATGGCTTCAAACTAAAAGAGAGGAGATTCAGACTAGATAGAAGGAAGAAATTGTTTACGCTGAGGGTGGTGAGCGGCACAGGTTGCCCAGAGGGGTGGTCGATGCCCCATCCCTGGAAACATTCCAGGTCGGGTTGGACGGGGCTCTGAGCAACCTGATCGAGTTGGAGATGTCCCTGCCCGTGGCAGGGGGGTTGCATTAGACGGCCTTTAAAGGTCCCTTCCGACCCAAACCATTCGGTGATTCCATGATTCATTTCTCAACAAGGGTTTTGGTAATCCCCTGGTGATTCTTTAACCCAGCTGAAGGTCATCCTCCTCTCCAGCTTTGTCAGTTTGGGGTAAACCCCCCATCACCTCGGGGTACTCCACGTGCAGGCGGCGCTGCCACGCTCCCCGTCCTGCCGCCTCGTCCCGGCCGTTTGCAGAGCGGAGAGAGGGGCTGTGCGGGTCCCTGTGCTCTCCAACCCCACCCCAGCCGAGCGCATTGACGGCCCGGCTGTTTCTGCGAGGACTTTGCGAAGCCTTTGGGTGGCCGTGCTCAGGCTGGGCCTCGCAGACCAGACAGGAACGCGCAGACCACGGACCCCAATGGGGCTGAAGCGTTGACTTGTTCGCTGCTTTCAAGAAAAGACACCGGTTGCATGTCCAGGAGGAGAAATTTCACTCTCCCATCATTAACCCCCAGCTCAGTGTTGGGTTTAAAAGCCAGAAACAATGCTTAAAATAGGAGTTGGGCATAAAAAGCTTGAGGGACCCGCCTCGTCCCCTGTCCCACCAGAGCTCACAGGAGCAGTGTTTCTTTTGTGCCATGTCCTCGCTGGTCACTGCCTGGCCTTGACCCCCAACCTCGGGGTCAGTACCAGGGCTGGATAAGCCCTCTACTGCCTGCTGCACCCCAAGGGGTGGACACCTGCCTCAGGATTAAGTACTTTCAGATGTTAGGAGAGAAATACGCTGCTTTCTCAGGTGCAGGGAATCAATCAGCCCAAGGTTCTGGTTCAAAACGATTCAGCTGCATAAAAGGAAGGTTTAAATGCGGGGTCCTCAGCTGAGGTGCTCCTTAGGACACCCAGAGGCACCCACCAGGTAAGGGAGATGCTCTCCTTGGCAGAGGGGCGAAGGCGGCTCGCTGAGGAACAGGGTGGTGGGGTTTGTCCTGCTGTGGTTGTGTTCCTTTGCTGTGCTGCGGTAACAGACTGAACGCTGCAGTCTCTTACCCCAACGGCCGTGATGTCTCTCATCCTCTGCCCCTCCTGAACGCCGCAGTCCCAAGGTACGGTGTCCAGAGGCTGCTGGTGGGTACCCACCAGGCGTGTCAGTGCCTGGTTTCAGCCTGTGTCCTCAGTTGTGTGCTCCAAGGGCTGGGTTTGACCTGGGACCTGCCGTTGGAGAGGTTTGGGTTATCTCCTGTGGGTTTTTTTTTGGCTTGTTGCTTTTATTCCATGCTGTATTTGACTGCAAACTACTTTTTAAAACCTACTTTGGTAGATTCAGGTCCTTTACCCAGATAGATGCTTTTATCATCAGCATTGAGCTGGTCATGTCAGTAAAAAAGGGTGATTGTGTTAATTATAAAAAAGGGCAGATTTAGATTCGATATTAGGAAGAAATTCTTTCCTGTGAGGGTGGTGAGCCCCTGGAACAAATTGCCCTGAGGAGCTGTGGCTGCCCCATCCCTGGAGGTGTTCAAGGCCAGGTTGGACGGGGCTTGGAGCAACCTGGGCTGGGGGGAGGTGTCCCTGCCCAGGGTAGGGGGGGTGGAACTGGGTGGTCTTCAAGGTTCTTTCCAACTCGAACCATTCTGTGATTCTGTGAAACACCTAAAAACGTTAAAAGCCTGGAATTCCAAATTTGTATTTTGCCAGCTCATCTCTGTGAGCCCCCTGATCCTGAGAGGCCACAGAAGGGCGAGATTAGCGTGTGCTCCATGAGCAAACCAGGGGGAATGTTGATACGGTACACTTCATCATAGAATCGTAGAATGGTTTAGGTTGGAAGGGACCTTAAAGACCTTGAAGACCAGCCATTCAGTGGAATGGACTATATGGGGCTATTCAGTGGAACGGACCTCAGCATCTTCGGCTAATTGTAATCAGGAGCAGTAATAAAATGGGTGGGACACTTAAAATACCAAATGAATTCACGAAACGCCTGCCGTGACTTGCTGGCAGTGTACGGCTACCGCAAGGGTTTGCGCAGCCCCCCTCGGTCAAGAGGAATGTGCGATGTTTTCCTGTGGGTGAAACGCGGCTCGTGTTGAAGGAGGGACAAGAGGTGGGAAACTTTAAAAGCCGTTTAAAGCTTCTTTTAAGCTAAATCTAGAGATTCAAGCAGGCCCACCAGCCCCGTGCATATGAATGAAACTTGTTCAGAATAAGTTGTCTCGCGACTCGTTTAAGTGACAAACCCCGAGGTGACCGCCCGCTGCGAGCCCTGAGCAATCCCAGGGGAGAGTCAAGCTCCAAATCTGCTCGGTGGTGAGGGAGCCGGTCACCCAGGAGAAGCCCGAGAAGCCCTTCAGATGGCAAACACAACGCAGCACACCTGGGCTCCTTTCCAGTTTCCCCAGTGCAGCCCATTTGGGTGGATGCTACCTGTGACACCGCCCTCGCCCCCTCCAACCCAGCAGAGGTTGCGATGCTCCACGCAGCCTCCCCCAAGGTGACAACTGTCCCCGCTGTGTCTGGGGGCACCTGCTGAGCCAGCACCCGTCCGTCAGTCACGGGGACGGGGTTGACGGGTTCCTCGGGCAGCCCGAGTCCTGATGGACCATCAATTTTGGTCGGTTTGTCATCCGGGCCGTCCCTCACTTCCCCCTTCGGGGAAATCCCCGTTCCTGCCCCATCCCCGTGCCAGACCAGCCCCCGGAGGTGGCCGATGTCACGCTGAGCGGGTTTTACAGCCGAGGATGCGATAGTGCTTCTGTAACTGGCTGCCATAAACCAGAGGGTTCGTGCACCCCATTTATGGTGCGTTTATGGTGGTTTCTTTGCTTGGGAAAGTTTCTCCTTTTCCAGACCTGACACCGCGCGTTGGCCTTAAAGGCTTTACCCCCCGTGGATTTTCACCAGTGTCCTCCTACAGAAAATTATTTGTAAAAAAGCTGATGGCAGCGAGAGATTAGCACAGGACTACCCGGAGGCTTTTAAGCTCCTCGAATCCATCGACCGTATGCGGCTCGCTGCCCACGTGGAGAAGCACCGTGCCCGTCGTGCCGGAGTTTCGTAACTCTTCCAGGCTGGTTCCGTTTGGGTTAGCAGAGCTGCTGAATGGGGAGGTGTGACTTCTTCAGCCAGCGAAGCTTTCGGAAGCTCTGCAAAGCTGCTCGGGGAGGGCATCTCGGCCTCGGGGGCTGCTCCCACCAGGGCTTGAGGAACCTCCCAACACCCCCACCTCGTCCCTCTCGGCAGGGACAGGCGCTGGCGGCGTGATGCGGTGGAGGCAAAGTGGGGCAACATGTTGCAATGCTGCTAAAAAAAAAAAAACAACAAACAAACAAAAAAAAAAAAAAAACAACAAAAGGGCAACACCCCAACTCATTAAAAAAAAAAAAAAAACAGAAACAAACAAAAACCAAACAACCCAAAATCAAAAAAAAACAACCAAATCTACTGAAACTTTTTTACTAGTTCTTAAAGAAATATCAGAGTTCACATGTATTTGTGCAGCTGTGCTGTAGCCCCCCTTTTTGTTTGTTTTGGGGGTGTTTTACAGCTATATAGTCTCATCTTGCTCATATTGCCGTTACGATGAGTAACCTGCGCTGTTCCATGAACGCCCCCCACACAAACATCTCCTCCAACATCTTCTGTTGAGGTCCCAGCAGCTAAAAAAACCCCTGACAGAGCTCGGTAGGGTCTCGAGAGGTCTCGATACAGGAGGATTTAATAATTAAACCTGATCCGTACATCTCAGCTACATCCGTACCTTCCTTCTCACGCCAACAGGCTGTTATGGGCCGGGTGAGTTTTATAGATCCCAAAGGACAAAAGGAAGTTTCCTGCGTTTTCTGGCGTGTTCTGATGACAGCCGCGTTAGAAATGTTGAGCAATCTTTTATCTTTCTCAAACGAGGCGAACGCGGCCGGGTGGAAAATCCAGCCCCTGCCCTGCGCCGCAGTGACTCATCTCAGAAGCTGAAGGGTGTTTTGAAGGGAAGCCGAGGTCGGTTGGATCCGACTTAGCTTTTGCTGGCTGCCTAGCCGGGAACACCTTCCCTCGGTTTATAGAATGATATTGCGGATTATAGGGGTGGCAGCGCTTTATAGTCCCGGGGTTATCCATTCCCCCAGCCGGGGACTTCCCAGAGCCCTCAAAGTTACCCGCCAAGTTCTTCGTGGGTTTATGGGCTGTCGTTAGCCTGGGCGAGCAGGACACGGTCCAGGCGAGCGCAGGCAGCGCGCGGCTCGGCCCCCGGCAGCTCCCTGGAGGAGTTGGGTTTCCATGGACGGGTCGATGCAGGTGGCCTTTAGGGCAGCGCTGTTTGTGGGGTGTTTGAAGGGTACCGAAACGCACGGCGCAAGGAAAAGAAAACCTTTCCATTCCACCGCCTGCCCCGAAGGAGTCGGGGAACGCTGCTTATTTCCCTCTTCGCTCGGGCGGGAATGTAACAAATCGAGCGGCTGCGCAGATATGGGCAAATATTTGATTTTGTAATCAAGGAGACAAACTGGGCTTTTTTTTTTGTGAAGACTATGTGTGGGTTTCTGTGTGTTCATTGTAGAAATAATACAGAACTTAACAAATGATAAACCGACAGCGCTTTACAGGAGTGTAGGAAATAGGAGCATCCCCAGGGACGGGACTGAGCGCGGACTGACACGTGTGGATGCCGGGGAGCTCCCGCGGCCCCTCGCCACCCCGGGTTGTCCCCCTGTGCCCCCCGCATTGGCCCGAATGGTATTTCTCAGGAGTGCCAGACGTTCGCAAACTCACCTTTCCCTTTCACGACATTTTACCCACCAGCAGATGTTGCTTATTCTGCCAAAAGCGCGAAGCCGTTAGCAAAACCTGAATTTATGTCCAGCTTCCTCCGCTGGGCTGACCTACGCTTATCACAGCGGGCACCCTGCAGCCACACCCCCCCCCCAAA
>VZSZ01011833.1:44896-58623 GCA_013398815.1 Ibidorhyncha struthersii | reverse complement strand
GGACCCCCCGAGCTGGAGGCAGCCCTGCAGGGGGGTCTCCCCAGAGCAGAGCAGAGGGGAAGAATTCCCCCCCCCTCGCCCTGCTGGCCACGCTGCTGGGGATGCAGCCCTGGACACCATTGGCTTTCTGGGCTGCCAGCGCACATTGCCGGCTCCTGGTGAGCTTCTCATCCACCAACACCCCCAGGTCCTTCTCCTCAGGGCTGCTCTCCAGCCATTCCCCGCCCAGCCTGGATTTGTGCTGGGGTTGCCCCGACCCAGATGTAGGACCCTGAACTTGGCCTGGGTGGACTTCATGAGACTGGCACAGTCCACCTCTCCAACCTGTCCAGGTCCCTCTGGATGGCATCCCTCCCCTCCAGCGAGTCAACCGCACCACACAGCTTGGTTTCGTTGGCAAACTTGCTGAGGATACACTGGATCCCACTGTTCATGTCACTGACAAAGATGTTAAACAGCACCGGTCCCACTACGGACCCCTGAGGAACACCACTCCTTGTTGGTCGCCAACTGGACAGCGAGCTGTCGACCGCAACTCTTTGAGGCTGTCGAAAAGTGGTCCTGAAATGGAGTTCGCTGGAGAGCCACCATGCTAACAGGGATGCTGTAGCTGCTGAGGTCTGGCATTTGCCCTCACTCCTTTTGCACTGCAACATCCCTGGGGCACAGCCTCACCACCATGCAGGCAGCGTCCAAAATTACCCCATCCACGGACAGCCCTTCTTGGGTGTGGCCCGTGCGTGCGTGGCAGCCCCAATTCCATCCCTGAGTGTCTCTGTCTTCTCCCACTCCCTTCCCAATCCTCCCCACCCCAAAGCATGGCATTAACCACGCTTGGCCAGCCCGGGGGCTCCTGTACCGTCATGGTGGTCCTGAATCCCCAGCTGGAGTCCTCCACCCTCCCGTACTGCAGTTAGAGAGGAGCCCTCGAGTCATGTCAGGACGATAATAACACTTCATCTGATAGACATTAATGACATACTTCTGACTAATTTCTATTGTTTCTTCTCTGCTTCAAGGGCAGCATCACCGGTCCCGTCATTGCTGGCTTGCCTTGGGGATGCTTGCTCCAGCTCAGCCTGGTAGTGCTGCTCCCTACTTCTCCTCCGCAAGGCTCCGTTGCTTCTTTGATAGGTCTAAAATGGATAGATTACACTGGACATATCCAATAATTTTACAGAAACTGCAAAGGGTGGCTTACGGGGTTATACTGCTGATGCAATACCTGAAACACGTAGCTGGATTTTCATGGCAACAGGGAGGAGCAGACGACAAGGAAAACCCCAGTAAGACAGAGGCAGCACGAAACCAGTTCTGTTTCATTACAGTTAAATCACTTATTCTCACATGTGTAGAATTTAAAAATAACCCAGACAGTTCATCAGAGGCTGCAGACTATGCTGTCTGCTTAACGCCGCAACAAGCAGCCTTCATCTCTTCTCTCTGTAAGCAGATGACTACTGATAGGTGTAGGTGGTAGAACTGGAAAACTTGGTTTGAAACAATCACTTTTCTTGTAGACAACACTATTATGTATGTTCCCTATTATACAGCTTTTAATTTAATGAGCTTCTTTTAGATACAAATGCGAATCCCTCGTTGCATCCCCACTCTGTTCTTCGCGGTCTACTCCAGATAGCATTTCACAACGCAGCTAAAAGAACTTGCTGCCATTAGAGCAATTATTACCTTTCTTAATTTAGTGCGTGCCCTAAGATGCGCAAAAGATAACAACCTCTGCTTATACGAGAAGGTTTTGATATTAACAATGTATTTCCGTATGATTAGAATGTGTAATTATTATTTAGACTGCTCTGCGGGTAAGAAACCCAAGTTGCATCCCGCGGCGCAGATTAGCTCCCTGAAACAATCATTGAACTTGCAGAGCTGTTCTCTCTCCAGAAGTTATCTCCTATTGTAACGTTGTCGGTGAACCGTTCTATGATTCCAGGTACCTTTTCAGTTATGAAATCAGAATTTTTCCTACTTTGCTAAAACGATGACCTTAAACAAGGAGGTAGCGTTGCACAGCTGTGTGAGCAACACCAGTCGTTCTTACGAACAGCTTGGCGTTTTTTGATAACCCTTTTTAGCTCGCGGAAGGAACTGCGCAGAGCGGTTGGGTTTCAGTCTGCTTTGAGGCTCAGGTGACCAAGACGAGAAGAGATATATCGTTCCCGTGACTGGGTGAATCCAATCTGTGCAGCCCAATGTTTCCTTGGGGGAACAGCCTGCTTCATTGCTTTCTGCTTCCTTCCACCAGACTGTCTTTTTCTCAGTTATCCTTCATGGTCCCTTAAGCACAGCACACAGTCCCAGGGGGTCGGCAATTACAAACCGGTGCCATCTGCGCTGAAGGTGTAGGACGTGCAGGTATCTAATGACCTGGAGGCTTAGGATTTGCCTCAGCTCGAAGTCATCAAAAGAGAGACTTGAAGGAGGATGCAAAGGTCTTAACCAGTGATGAGGACTTTTTCCCATTCCCATTTTGTGGGGAGTCACCTGGACTGGGCTGAGACACCTCGAATAGTCCTTTCTGGCACCTCCACTATGCAACAGAAGTTGAAAACTTGAAAGAGGTTCAGCTCAGCAGGGGAAGGGTGATGACTTCTACCTGGTTTTACTTTTTTCGCCTTTGAGAGCCTGTGGCTCCCAGTACCTCGGTCTGCCTTACGGCAGGGAACTGGTTCAGCTGAACCAAACGACCGAGCAACCTTCACCGGGTCTCCTCCTCAGCTTTGCCTAAAGGCTTAGGAGAACATTTAGGGCAACAAAATAATTCAGCTGACCACCAAAAATGCCTTACAGCGACCCAGGGGAGAAGCTCTCAGAGCCATGACTTGCCCGTGCCGTGGCTGCACGGTCCCCTGGGCTGCTGTGACAGCCACCCTGGTTGTACCTCCAGGGCAACGCCAGCGGTGCCGCGTACGGCCGGGGACGAGTGCCCGTGTCCCCGTGCAGCGCCATGGCCACACTCGCCCAGGGGTGCTTCCAAACCTGGCCGGCCCCGAACCCACCTCATTGCTGCCTGGTTTGGCTCACAGATCATGTTTTCTAACAGAGTTGCTGACCACCCCTGCAGTGAGTTTACCTCTTCTGATAACGTTCTGGCTTTTCTTAACCGTTTGTCATGGACCTTTCCTGTCGTCTATAGATAAACAGGGTTCTGACTTGCGGACGGACTACCGGCACGCTCCTGTGCGCTGTCTCGTGAAGGTGGGAAACTCAGGTTTAAAAATACTTCCAGCAGCAGGCAGTATGGAAATTAGATTTCCCAAATCCTCCGTGAATGCCCAGAGAAATCTCACCGGAGTTCCTCACCAGTTGTCTTTAAAAAAAGGGAACAAACCCCGAACCCCAAGAGATCAGCTTGACTGAGCCACCAGGAGCAGTAGGTTCGGGGCTGTTAATCACAACGGGAAAGTGCCTCATCGAGGCACCTAATTACCTCCGCGGGACCTACAATGTGTCCCAGGCCTCGGTGTTTCCGCGCTGCCTGTCTCTGGAGAGCTCGGCGCTGCTTCTTTGCGATGTTTTTTTTTTGCAGCTTGCTGGGTTTACAGGTCCGGGGGGAAGGAATAGGGGTATGGTTTAGTGGAAAATCGGCACTGCTGGGTTAACAGTTGGACTTGATGCTCTTAAATGTCTCTTCCAACCAAAATGATTCGATGAAAAGGGAGCATGACCCCCCGGTGCAGCATGCCCTACAACCCCACTCCCCGCAAGGGCCACCGCACAGGAGATGTTTTGAAGCCCTTCACCGGGGAGCCACGGGCATCTTTCTGCTCTGCCCCACGGGGCTGCTCAGGTAGGAAGAAGTGGCCACGCTCGTGCCACAATTCGGTCGCTTCGTCCATCATATGTGAATAACTTGGACACCAGAATTATTTTTCTAAGAGAAATACCTTATTAGGGCAAACCGAGCGGGTTTTTTTTCGGTGTGATAGCAGACCTGGCTCTGCTGTTGCTCATGCGCCGCTGGCAGCGGTCCAGCGAGCAGAAAGAACTGTCCTCCTTATTCCAGTGGAAGGCTAATGGGCAGAGTCCACGATGACGTGCCAAAGGAGTTTAAATCCACTTTTCCGTAATCACACCCCGTGGCGGGTGCTATCTTTCGCTTCCTAATGATGTCTCCTCCCGACACTCGCACTGCACAGCTCACAGGCCACGTGGGGAGGACATTCAACAGGAATAGCTCTCTCCATCCCACTGGGATGAAAACGGCTCAGTGAAAGCAAGGAAGAAATATCCTCCTCTCTAAAAGGGCTTTTAAAAAATCTTCGCAGCCAGGACCCGGGGTTGTTCAGGGACATCAGCACCTGCTGGGAGGGAGGATGGCAGAAACGTGCATTAAGCATCCAGTCTAGCTAAAAGACCAACAGAGGGTGTAGGGAATGTTTCGAGACACCTCTCATCCTCTGCTGGCAGCGTACAGCGGGGAGGCAGGACAAAACAGGCTCTCCAGGGCCACCGCTCCCAGTCTGCCGCTGCGGGGACACCGCTCACCGCGTCCCGCCGAAGGCACGGGCACCGGCTCCCCGTTGTGGCTGGGCACTCTCGACCTCACCTTCCCTTTCCTCTGTGAATTGGGCAGAAAAAAGATGTATTTTTTTCAGCAGATATTCTCTGTTCAATGGGGTCTCCAACTTGTTTCATCAGGTACTTATTCAGTGAATCGTGTTTTGTTCTGTGATTAGAAATTCTGCTCTGATCTGTATTCAATAATTCAGCCCGGATCACCGTTCCTCAAAATTAATTGTCTTTGGGCAAATTATACAAAGTAATGTACTTTAATTTACCCAAAAGCAATTAATTTTTGACTGGCAACAGGTCACAATTCAACGCAGAATTCAAAATTCACAAGTAGTCAGTATTTCGAGTGTCTGAGCTTTACGTTTCTTTTCCATTAATGTTTATGTGGCTCTTTAATGATCGCAAACAGTGAAATAGTATTTTACAAAAAGGCAAGCACTGAAAATTCAATTTAAAATGAATATTAGAGACTATTTTCTCGTTCAGTCAAGACGCTACCTTTTATTTTAGGGAAAACTCTCTGCATAATTCTCTTCTTGCAAGATATAACACTGAGAATTAGATCCTCAAAGCAAAACAGAAACGAAACGAAACTTTTCTTGGTAAAAATTGGTGTGTGCAAAACTGTGAAGACATCAGAGACAAGAAGAAACCCGTACATCTATAGCTACGAGTTCTCCCAGAAAGGAGGCTTAAGCTGCGCCGAGCGAGCCCTTCACCACTTGTAGGGACTAGAAAATCTTGACGGATTGTTTCCATGGAAAATAAAAGATATTAGCTTTTGAAAGAGAAGAGGATCGCCCTGGGTAAAGCCCTGCACACTGTTTGTGCTCCCGGCACCGGCAGTGAAACATGCGACCTGCAAATAAAAAACTGAAAGAAAAAGAAGACAGAGAGATAGGAAATAGCTAATAAAAGGTTTGGACAGACTCTAAAATACTTTAAAGCCAGTTTCAATTGACAATCGCAGAGTATTTCGAGGTTTCTTTCCCCCAGTTGCTACCCAAGAGCAGACACGGCGGGAGGCTCGGTGTCCCCCTGCTCTTGCTGCTCTGCTCATGGGGACCGACCCCCCGCGAGCGCTCCCGGGACAGCGTCACCCCAAGGGAAAACCAGCAGTATTTTCAGACCTGGGGGGAAATATTTTGTTCACCGACAAAATCCAGACCACCCGGTTTGTGGCGCGCTCCTGATCCGAGCGCACCGCTCCAGCTGCAGCAGCGGAGGGACCTCGGAGAGCCCGGAAAACGCAGACCGCGAAACGCAACCATCGCAGCGCCTGGGGAATGGTGTGAAAAAACCCGATTCCCTCCCATTCACCTCCTCGGCATAACGCTGCGTACGGTTAGAGGGGGATAACTAAAGAACCTGGGGAGAATCGTGAGCAAGCCGTGATTATTACACCTAGAGCACGGTCAGGGTGGTGACCGACCACGCACGGGTCCCACCGGCAGCCCCAGCACGGCGTGCAGGGCATGTCTCCCGTGCTCGCCGGAGCACTGAGCAGCTACTCAAGCTCATTTGGATGCCCAGGGCAGCAGCCCCCCTGGACTGCAGCATCTCCACACGCCAGCAGCTCTGCAGAAGCCACCTGGGACCCAACTGGGTCAACACCGAGCAGGAGCTAACAAGGCTTGATGAGCCCAATTTGAATTTGCGCCGCTGATTGCCTCCGCGGTGAATCTTTATTTCGTGTCACACGCTTCCATTTAAATGTGAAGAGCCACTTCTCGTCAAAGCCGGGAGCACTTAGGCCACATTTGTTCCTTCTGGGCCGAATCACCTCTTCCTTCTCCAAACTAGGTGTGAAGTGGTTGCGAAGCACCTACCCCCCCCCAGTGTGTTCCCACCTATTTCTGGGTGATTCAGTTCCCCCAGCTCAGGCTGCAGCTGTGGTTTAGACCCCATCGGGTTTTGCATCTCGCCCCCCACGTTCTGCTTCAACAGACAGGTCACCCCAACCGTCCCCGCCACCCCAAGGACATTTCCCAGGCAACGCCATCCTGCCCGCCCCGGGGACATCGCACAGCCCTTGGCTCCAGCGTCCTGCTTGGCTCAAGCTTTAATTTCCTTCTTCCTAAGCGGAGTTTCTAAAGAGAAAGGCACGAGGTGGGGAGCGAGAGGTGCCCGCGAGGAGCCACCGGCTGCCCAGCGGTGCCGGCTCTGCCCTGCGCCCACGCACCTCCGACCGCACGCCGCCTCCGCAGGCTTTAATTAGCCAGAGGGCATCCAGAAGCTTTCCTCAGCGGGTCATAATTTGATGGAAATCTCGTCAGGTTAATTTTTAGCGGGGATAAAGCACTCCTTGTTCTCGGCACTCCCTGCTGTTTTCCAGCGCCCAGCAAATCAGGCTCCCTCAGCGCATTAAGGAGCACTCTGTTTCCAGGTTTTACGGATTCATTTCATTCAGAGCTTTTTAGCACGCGCTGTGCTGCGTGTAATAAGAAAAGAGCCACTGTTGGCGCAAAGAAAGATTATTTTTTTTTATGTGACTCCTAGCTAAAACGTCTTCTGTTTGATATTCTGCATGGGGGACGTACGAGGATACGGCAATACTTCAAGGAGCTGACGGCTTGCACAAAGCTCCATCGGTGAGTTTTTTGGTGGTGACAGTCGGCTAAGATAGATCATACAGGACGGGGTGCCCCTGTCCTCTGCCTCTGTCACTGATTCACGAAGTCACCCTCATTGAATCACTCTTTTGGACTTGCAAGATGGGCAGAAGAGCCCATCTCTACAGCCACCTCGTCTGGTGGTGCTGGCTCTAGACCTGCTCTACCTGATCGTCGGTACCTCTTCATCCAGGCAAATGCATTTTGTATGAAGTACAGCAAACAATTTTGAGCTATTGGTTCAGAAAATGGGGGCTTTCACCTATATTTCGCCTATGAGGACAGGCTGGGAGAGTTGGGGGGGTTCAGCCCGGAGAAGAGAAGGCTCCGGGGAGACCTCAGAGCCCCTTCCAGTGCCTAAAGGGGCTCCAGGAGAGCTGGGGGTGGACACTCTTGGTCAGAGAGGGGAGCCATAGGATGAGGGGGAACGGTTTTGCACTGGAAAAGGGGAGATTTAGCTTAGATATTAGGAAGAAATTGTTTACCTTGAGGGTGGTGAGCCCCTGGCCCAGGTTTCCCAGGGCTGCCCCATCCCTGGAAACATTCCAGGTCAGGTTGGACGGGGCTCTGAGCAACCTGAGCCAGTTGAAGATGTCCCTGCCCATGGCCGGGGGGGTTGGACTAGACGGCCTTTAAAGGTCCCTTCTGACCCAAACCATTCAGTGATTCTACGAGTCTGTATTTCTGCCATTCCATTGGCTCGCTTTTTAATTGAATTATCCCCTTCTTATCAGTGCATACCTTCGCACAGGGTTACCAGAGGCTGCTTTTTCTCCCTTATTCCGGCAGAGATTTCGGCAACGGTATCGGCACTGCTGCAGAGGTGCACAACATCATCATCCAGGTTCCTGGGGTAAATCCTGCTCTTCCCTCTTGTCTCTCCTCCGGCGCTGCGGGTGGGTCTCTGCCTCCCCGACCAGGCTGGCAGAGCAGCGGGGACCCCAGCCCGCATCTGCACAGCGAGAGCATCCCGGAAAACCCACCCTGCCAACGAGCAACTTCCTTGCCCGTGCTGTTAATTAACTCGGTGCGCGAATCAATAGAGAAATCCTGCAATTATGATGCCTGGGGAGACCACGGCTACCGGGGCGGGAGAGGGGGAACGGCGCGAAGCTGGGTGGTTTCCTTCAGCCTGGTCTTCTGAGTTGCTAAAAGCGATTCCACGTAATTTGAAAGCGAACTCACAGCTAGCTCTGTTGAAACGCAGGAGTAGCTTGTCCAAAAGAGATGCCATTCAGGCCTGCGTGAAATGTTTTTTTCTGTCAGGTTTTGTTCTGGTTTTGTGATGTTTCTGTAGATAACATGGAAATGTCCAGAGGAAACATAGGGAAAAGGAACCCAGACAGAGCCAGCGTGATAAGCCGTTATAAATCGGCTCAAGTTAAGATAATGAGACAGATCTGTTCAAATCAGAGCATTTTTTTCCTATCGCAACAGCCCCAGGTACTGAAAAGGAACGTTATTACATTTCCAACTGGCCAGCACTTACTAATTGCTGCTTCTGCAG
Organism: Ibidorhyncha struthersii; assembly: GCA_013398815.1. Classification (NCBI taxonomy): domain Eukaryota; kingdom Metazoa; phylum Chordata; class Aves; order Charadriiformes; family Charadriidae; genus Ibidorhyncha; species Ibidorhyncha struthersii. The sequence goes on along the minus strand of VZSZ01011833.1, from coordinate 49,971 downwards.
CAAGTGAGAGTCACGGGAGACCAAGTCAAAATCGAGGAGCTGATGAAGTTCAACGCAGGCTTTATTACACAGCTCTCTTCCCCGTCAATAAATAAATGCAGACGCACACAGCTATTTAGGTGCCCAGACCCAGTGTTTGCAACGTCAAAGTGATCCTGCTTTGTTTCCGCGTGATTGGGCACACCAAATATTTAAAACGTTGTAACATGGGGAGTGAGGAAAAATGGGTGCGTTTTGAAGTTAAGTAACAGCTCTGTTTTTAAAGTGCGATGCAAATTACGAGCAATTGCAGACTGAATTTTTGACTAAGCAGAAACGATCAAGGTCGTTATCTGCTGGCCTTGACGATGTTCTTTTTTTTTCAGGAAAATAACGCTCTCTGCGTCTGAAAAAAACGTGGGGCAACCTTCTAGATGAAAAATGTATTTTAATCCAAAACCTTTGTTGCGGTAAATAACTAAATAATCAGGGCTTTTGTTTTTAACATCACTTTGGGCAGAAGAGGATATTGTTTTCTGACCAACCATGTTCATTCCTCTTACTCAAGTAATTAGCCCCTGGCTATTGAATCAGAGCGCAGAAAATATGAGCATATCCTGCTGAATTATTATTGTTTAGGAAACATACAATGGATTAAATAACCCACCGGCATAAATTGATCGAGTTTTGTTGAGCTCAGTGGAGTTACACCGACAAGCAACAAGAGGTGAGCTCTGTCCCTGTGTACGAGTGCAGACACAGACCAGACCGGAATGGAATGGAATGGAATGGAATGGAATAGAATAGAATAGAATAGAATAGAATAGAATAGAATAGAATAGAATAGAATAGAATAGAATAGAATAGAATAGAATATTTCAGTTAGAAGGGACCTACAGTGATCTTCCAGTCCAACACCCAGTAAGCCCATGAACCGGAGGAAGGGGTGACGGGAGCTGCTGGGGAACCTGAGCCACTGGTGGGTGCCCAGCGCAACTGGGAGAGGATGCGGGGTGCAGAGGAGCGGAGGGGGAACGGGAGAAAGCAGGAGGGACACATAAGAGTTACCCTTTAAATAAATCTGCAATATGTGCCTTATCTAATTAACTTGTCAGCCTTATGTAATTAAGTCGACTGTTTGCTCCAGATTCACCTTGGTCATGTATCTAATTTCTCTGTTCTAATCTAAATAAGTCTTTTACAGATGGCTCATAGCACTGCTTGTGAGTTTAGTCTGGGTGGAGTTTTTTTTTTTCATAGAGGGCCAAGAAACATGCTTGAAACTGTTTAAAACACACAGAAAGTTTCTCCTCAAAGAATCTCGGCAATCCAGGCAGTACTTTGGTCAAGGACAGGATGAGGAGGAATATGAAATACGCTAGCGACACTTTGCCATGCCTCGGTTCAGACACACCCGCGTCTGATTGCTTTCATTAAGTATCACTAATCGCTACTGACAGCCCTTTGGAGGGCCACTGTGTGTTGGGGCTCCCCCACAACAGGTCCCGTATTTGAAGCACGTAGTGCGTCCCGGCGACAGGAATGCGTGGGACTCGTTAGGCCACCGTAGGAGAGCGGCGTGCCCCGGTCCTCGCGCAGCCACGCTGAGCGAGACGAAAGCAGGTTGAGCGCATTCGCATGAGAAATTGGTAGCAGTTTAATGAGGTTGAATATACATTAATTTAGCTTGCAGTAGTGAGATGTCGGCTGACGCTATTAATACTTGGTGAAAAACCACAACTGAGCCGCAAGAACTGGTTTAAGACAGCTTACTTAAAGGCACACACCAATTTCGCTAAACATAGTTTAAAAAAATTTCTTATTTTCCCAAGCAGAGCAGGCCTTAAAGAAAGATTTGAATAAGAAATAACTTTCTGGGATAATTAAAGGAAAAACAGGGGGGAGAGAAAGAGAGAGTTGGCTGCAACTTCTTCCTTATTGCTGGAGAAGAGCGAAGCTGTGCCGAGCTGGGCGGCCGCTGCCAGCCGGTATTCCCTCCCGGCTGTGGGCATGGGGAGAGCAGGTGAGATAACATATTTGCCTTCATTGTGGTGCAATATCGCAGCTAATGCAAACAGGCTCGTCACCAGGGAATATAAACACCACATCTTGCTACTCCCAAAGCAGTTCCAGCCCTCTTTTGTTTTTTTTTTTTTTTTAAAAAAAAGTGTATCAGGAAATACCACCACCATTATTAATTTTGTATCATTTTCTCTAATAGCCCTGTAAAGCACTTGCTTAGTACTGCTGCTTCACATGAAATTTCTCTGTCTGGGAAGAACAGGATCCACACACATTTCCTGTTCTTGTGAATAATGCTGAATTTTAATTGTTAGAGGAATAAGCAGGAAACTGAGGTTACCGAGTAAGACATTCACCTTTAATTTACGGGACCCAAAAGAAACATAACTACAATAGTTTTATTTAACATCTAGCAGCCTAGAGGAGATAAAGAGGAAACTTATCTAGAAACTGCAAGGGCTTTAGAGAAATGCTTCTGTCTGAAACCATCCGTCCCAGCAAAACATTTCCAGTTATATAAAAAGAGCTGGCAACCAGCAGAGTTACTAATTGCCTGTGTGGCCAAACTGAATCACTGCTGATCGCAAGCCAATTTGTCGGATGCTGTGTGGGTGCGAAGTTCTGAGCTGTGAGGCCTCAAAGAAATGTTTGCCAACAGTTTGATCTCCTCTGCCTACGAGCACTGGGCATTTACCAGCGGGGAAAGGGGCGACCAGACCAGCGATAACCCGTTTATGAACGTCGCAGCAGCTAACGCCGGCAACCGCTCCGACTGATCTCCAACTGAATGACTGCTGTTCCCAGCTGAGCTGCATGGAAAGTATTTTTCAAAAGGGATGTGCGCGCCATCGGTAAGAAGGTTGATTTGTCAGCTGTGCAGCCCAAAGAACAAAACTGTTCAGAAAAAACCCTTCTTCTCATGGTGGTGACAGCACTGTTGTGAATTGTTGCCAGTAAGAAACCCCAGGGAAGGGCAGCAACCATTTAAACAGACCTCTAAGTGGCTGTAAGTGCTAGAAAGTGGGACTGGGCGCAGGATGTGCAGCTGGGTCGTCCTCCCCGGATCGTGAAAGGTTACCTGCAGCTATTCCAGTTTTGCAGATATCTCTGGACACACAGAAATCAAAAGAGAGAAAATAATGACAGAGGGCTTCTATACATTCAAGTAGGGCACGAAGCTCAAACTCCCGTTCTTTGCTCCTCACCTGATGATGTCTTCTGTCAACCTACTTTATCAGTGTGATACCTCAGCATTCCCCATCACATCGCACCAACGACCTCACACACACAAAAATGACATATAAAAGAGGAATTATAACTTCACAGTACACTGCTGAAACTATGACAAGTCCAAGGACTCAAGTAAAATTATTAGAACTCACTCTGAACACGCAGCTCTGCCACCCAAGGGCTTTGCAACAGGCTATAACCTTGCCGAAATAAGTACACAGAGTAACACCAGCCCTTATTTTTCTGTGCTGCTCTCGCTCAGCTCTCTCCCCCTCCTGCCTATTGCGTTCTTACTGTTAAAGCAGATATTTTGGGGCCAAGCTATGCTAGTTCTATGTGCCAGTTACCAGCAGTGTGGTGCAAATGTTGTTACTGTTTTCCACATGAATAGCAAGGTGCAGTACTAGAGAGAGAACCCATCACGCCCAGCCCCGCGAGGCTTCCCAAGTGCTCTGTGACAGAGACATCCAATGCGTTTCAAGTTGGGGTAAGGAGTTACCTTCATGTAATGACAAGCCTGTAGCAGAAATGATTACAACTGTGCTGTTGGGCTGTATGAGCCCACTGAATGTACTCCAGTCCTGGAATTGTCATGTGGAAGTGCACTTAGAATCATAGAATCATTTAGGTTGGAAGAGACTTTTAACATCATCGAGTCCAACCGTTAATGTAGCACTGCCAGACCACCACTAACCCACGTCCCTCAGCACCACGGCTGCCCGTCTTTTAAATACCTCCAGGGATGGCGACTCCACCACTGCCCTGGGCAGCCCGTTCCAGCGCTTGACAACCCCTCCTGTGAAGAAATTTTTCCTAATATCCATCCTAAACCTCCCCCGGTGCAACTTGAGGCCATTTCCTCTTGTCCTATCACTTGTTACTTGGGAGCGGAGACCGACCCCCACCTGGCTACACCCTCCTTTCAGGGAGCTGTAGAGGGCGAGAAGGTCTCCCCTCAGCCACCTTTTCTCCAGGTTAAACAAAATACTGTTGTTTTTTTTTTTTCCATAGCAGAGAGTGCTTGGGGCAGCAGTGCCTGGATTAGCACTGGTTGAGCTCTTGCAGCTGCGCAGCTCGTTCCCCCCGACGCTGGGATACTGGGTTAGAAACTCAGCCTGACCGGCCAGCTACCTCGGATTGAGTTTTGGGAACGAGGAGATGGATTAATGGGAAAATGTGAGTTAACTTGAGCTCCCAAGGCTGTGGAAAGCAGCCCTTTAAACTTCTCCCCTTAAGGATTCAGGGGGGTGATGAGTAACAGGTTACAGCCGCTCTTTGCTCTGGATCAGGCCCGCAAGGCTGGAGCCAGGCTCAGCCAGGGCTGCTCCCCTGGAGAACCACCGGTAAAACCTGAACGCCCATCAAACCCGTGGCAGGCCACAAGTTGGGACTGGCCGGGATGCGCGACTGGGCTCGCAGGCTCCTGCCTTCCTCCTTCTTCCTCCGGGAAGGCCGGTGGCTGAGTCGAGGGAGGCCCATGGCGGGTCAGAGGGAGGCCCACGGCCGGGTCCTGCCTGGGGCAGGGACTCTCCCTCAAGAACACAGCTCAGGCCCTAGGTTTCCTCCGGGGAAAAGCTGAAAACCCTCCACTGGAGTCAGGCTGGTTCGCCTGACGGAAAATCAGGGAAAGGCGGGGGAGACGTCCCCCGTGAGACTCCTTCTTCCCGGCCTCGGAGGGCTTTGGCCTGACCCGCTCCCCGCTGGCTGGGCGCCGTTGCTGAGGGAAGGCAGCTCTCCTCCTCACTAGCCATGGCGGGCCGGCGGAGGGTGCTTTCCCTTAGGAAAACCCGGCCTTTCCCCGCCGCCTCCTCCCCGCCCCGGCTCTCCCTCCACGCCCCGTCCCC
>VZSZ01011833.1:3252-39635 GCA_013398815.1 Ibidorhyncha struthersii | reverse complement strand
GAACCAGGGGTCCCTCCCTATGCAGGTCCAATCCTTGTACAACTTTTGGACTTCAAAGGGAGTTAATATGATTTATGTATATTTCAAGAGATTTGTTTTCAACGAGCCACTGAAACTTCCTCATACTGGCTTTCTTCCTTCTTAAATACATTCCTGTAAATGTCATTAATGCCTGTGCTTGTTTTCCTTTTTGAAATATGAATTAAAGGTTAGAGTATTTCCCGTCTGGGTTATTTTACAGGGACAGGATTCTGCTGCCTTTTGCAAAATCTGTTCCTGGCTTGTGTATTTTGCAGGTATTTTATAAAATGTCTTTATTTTCTGGGCAGTGGCAGCAGTTATATTTGTGTAGTCAATCAAGTGTGATAGACTGGATTACGTGCTAAATACACACCTACTGCGGCACGGTCAACCCAGAACTAATGCCTATACTTACCAAGCAGGTTTTTGAAAGGGTGGCATAGAGGAAAAAGCGTATGGTTGCTTGGGTTATAGCTCACCTCGTACTATGCGTTTGGCCCAGAGGAAAAAAGCAGGGGGAGGGGCAGGGGGGGAAGTGTTGTGATAAGAGCTTCTGGGTGTGGTCTTGACTTTGCCTTTTTTCTTTTTTGTATTGCCTGTATTTTTTGTATTGATTAGTACAGAAAATGTCTGAATTAGTCACTCTTCTCCATTGCCCACACAAGTGAAAATATGTATTTGCTGTGCGTGTATGTAGTGAGAGAGTTTTTAGGCAGTGACACCACATCGGCTGGAAGGGAAGGAAGGGCTTCAGTGCTGCTCTTCTCTCTTCAAGTACGACCCGGGGTAGCAGAGCGCCCCGTGTGAGAATAGGACCCCAAAAGGTGTGGGGGTGTGAATAGAAAACATGGACGGACAAGGGGCACTGAGAGCGTGCTGCTTGGTTTATTCGGAATAATACCTGTGGGATGTGTGGTGGTGTGAATAGGTTCTAGCTTAGGAAATGTCTGGTATTTACCCATCTATTTAGAAAGCAATATGTGGAGATTTTACTGGGTTTGCTTGTGCGAATGCTGATTGTGGGCTTCTCATGAGTTGATGGGGATTTTAAAATGGAAATCCTGATGGCTCCTTCGCAGGGCACGTGTAGCAGGGAAGAGCGTGATAACAAACTCACCTTCTTACCTGTGGAGTTATGTTCAGCCTGTGCTCAAATGGGCGAAACCTGAAAGTCCGTATATTTAAAGAACTTCTAAAATGGAGTGCGTTCTGTATATATTTCTTTCTCTATTAAAAAGGGTATCCTGGCTTATTAAAAGACGGTAGTATGTGGCTGTGGCTTGCCAAGAGTCTTTTACATACTGAAGCCTGGAGCTGTCTGCGCTCAAATGCTGCGAGGTATCTGTGCCAGAAAGCGTCCGTCTGGTCCTCCGGGGTTTCCACCGTAAGGAATAAAATGAGAAAAGATCATTTCTTTCACACTAATGCTGCATTTGTTACGTATTGTTGCTCACAGCTCCTGTATGGAAATTGTTGTGTATGCCTGATTTTGAGCAGAGAAGCCAGCTTTAATTTCTCAGCTTTTTTTTTTTTTTTTTTTTTTTTTTTTGAGGGGAAAAAGCGTTTCGCTCATTGCAGGCCATTTATTTGGCAGCTGCGAGGCTCTGCTTTTTTGGCAGATGATTGCAGACAAATTACAGCGTGATGCTGGGATGACTGGACGGAGTTTTATCTTATCTTTTCTACATCCTGTCTCTTTCTCCCACTCGGGAAGGACTTGTGAGGCTTCTTTCTGATAATGCACTCTTAAATTTAATTCTCTGTCTGTTCCAGTTTGCATTGCAGACTTCCTGTATGTTCTCTCTGGTAGGGAAGAGGTGTCTAACGTGGCTGTGTTAATGAGTTTGATGTTAATAATCTGGTCGGTGCAGGGTTCTATCTTGGGTGCTCCATCAGCAAGAGGCATTGTCTCACAGCAAGAAAGTAACAGGTTGTGGGGGTTTGAAGGTGACAGGGTTTAGTTCTTCACTGTACTGGTTGTGGCTGGGATAGAGTTAATACCAGTCAGAATCTTGAGGATGAAAGAAAAGGAAGTTTTCTGGTGTTCCTGCAGAAGACCAGGGGAGGCTTTCTGTTCGTGTTGCAGAGCTTTGTGTTTCTGTTCAAAGGACGTAGTTAAAGAACTTCAAAGACTGGCCACATCCAGGTCGATCTTGGGATGTCTGTCTTCTACAGCCTGCATGATTTCTTTAGGAGGATAGATGGAGCTAGGAATAATGCATTTCAAAAACTCTCTTTACGTAGTGACCCTGATTTCCAACAGGAACCTGCTGCCGTCAGTGTTTTTCATCTCCTAGAAGTGACTCTAACAGGAAACCTAGCAGGCAGCCTGTCCTCCCACAGATCAGCTTCGTCTAGCTCTCTGCTCTTTTCTTCGTTGGAGGTCTCCGTGCAGCTCTTTGTTTGTCAGAAAGTTAATGGTATGTCTGTGGGGTGCTTGGGGATGAGAAGGGGTCGTCTTGGTGGTACCGTGCTAAACCTGGTCAATGCCCACCTTTCAGGCCCTTTGCAAAGTATTTTTAAACCATGTGTTGGTCTTGGGGTCATCTCTTTGCATGCCACATGTTGGTCGTGAGTTTCCTCGTCACCTATATCTAATTGCTGACACTGAAGAGATGCAGGAGTGGGTTCTCCGGAGTGAAAGGATGGTGCCACAGTCATTCTGAGGGATCCTGCAGGTCATCTTCATACCTTTACCTGTGTGTAGGAAATTCATCCCATGATCTGGGGCATGATGGCTTGTGCTGTGCACCAAAGAAAGTTGAATGGGGTCTTTTTGTAGTTTTTTGGTGCTACTGGGTCTACTAGGCTGTTGCTGGGCTCTTGGAACAACATTGCAGTTTGTTTGAGTATCACCATCAGCTGATGACACTTCTAGGCACCAGAGGCTGTCAAAAAAAGGGGAAGTGGTGAAGGTCTTAATGGTGCTGGAGAAGTCGGACTCCAGCCTCACTGCAGCAGAACCAAAGAGTAGCAGTGAGTCTCCCAATGCCAGCTGCGGTGGGGAGCGTAAGAGCTTGCTAACGAAGCCTGCCCCTGGTCGGCTCATTTGCTGATTTGAGTAAGTGATGGTTACTGTGTATATGTGCCGTGCCTCTGATATAGTCATACCTGAGCTGGTCCTCAGGACAGCACTGTTTTTTTTGTTTGTTTGTTTTTTGTTATTGTTTTTACATTAAAAAAAAAAAGCTTGGATGAATAGTAGTGGTGCTGATTTATTTCACTGCAGAGGGAACAGATCTCTTGCTGACCAGCTGGTACAATATGTGCGCTGTGATTTTATATCCTGCACTTTCTGGAGCTAATGCTATTTATACAACATTTTTTGTTTGTTCGACTTTTAACTAGTAGTGTGTCAAGGAAAATATAATCTTACTTTCTGGAACTGACTTTTCTCTCATTGCGCACATAACTTTTCCTTGATGATATTTCCATTAACTCCACACGTAATTGTTGGAACTCCTTTCAACAACTGTCTGCATTAATGAGAAAATGTGTTATCAGAAAGTCTAGGAGATAGTCTATTTGATTAGGAAAGTCTTTTAAAATTTAAAAATCTGCAAAGTTTGGAATTTAGATGTTCTAAAATTTTTCAGTCTTTTCCAATTCTGAGGGGCTAAAAGTATGACTAACAGGCAGTGTTTTTAGGTTAGGTTCATCAGAGTTTTAGCCTGCTTAATTTGTTTGTGCTGTACATATAAACATCTTGAGATGAAAAACCCTTTCTGAGTTGAAACTATTTTTCTGCAGAGTTTGCTCCCAGCCAAAAGTAATTTTTTTTTTTTTTTTTCAAAAGCAGTTTAGATTTCAAAGAACTGCCTTTCTCCCAGTTTTTAAGGAACATGCTACTAACAGAAGACGACGACAGGAATTAGAACTTTTCTGCTCTGCATCCCTTTCTGTTTGCTGGGGTGGGTCTTGTGGAGTTCAGTGTTGCTGCTGACTGGTGCTGAGGTGGCTCCTGCAAGTGGAGGGGTTATTGATGGATGTGCAAAGGGCTTCCACAGCCCCACCTTTGGAGTGCTGCATTTGGGAGGCTGCTCTGGGCACACCAAGCCGAGTGTGGTGGGATGGGCCGTTGCGTTTCCTCTCTGCCTTGGGTTCAGAGCCATGGAGCAAAAGCGTGGTGCCCGAGGAGTTGATTTTCCTCTCCCTGTAGGCTATAACTGAATGCCTTAAGGTTTGATTGGTTTGTGTGAAGCCGTATCTCTCTATCGAGAAAATGTTCTCTGGAGTGTCTGCTGACAAGTGCCAGATTTTAAATGATCTCTCACACTGTAGTTAGAGAACATTAAATAGAGGTGGAACAAAATAATCAATCAAGAAACAAGATGCTGCTTCTGGTCTGGATGGGAATCTTGTCTGCCAAGAAAGCCAAAAAGCTTTTTTTAAATCAGACTCTGTCTAGATGCACAGCCTGGAAGAGCAGCATCAAAATGTCACATTTATCATCCTCTGGCTGTTGGCCACGTTGGCAGACAGGGTTGGGAGGGACGGTCTGGAGACCTGTTTGGGTTTTTGTGGTATTAGAGAGACGGCACGGGCTTCAGAATTGCAGGGTGAGATTTACGTTAGTTGAGTGGAAAGTTGGTTTTGGTCTCTGTGGGTACTTGCAGGTTGACTGAGCCCTGCAGGACAGACGGCGTGGGAGACCTTGCTGGTTCTGGCTGCAGGTGGTCTGTGGTGGAGACATGGTCATGGCATAATGAGTTGCTGTTGCTGGTATTACAACTTCAAGTCCGTTTAGATGCTCTCGGGATGGTGAGGACTTGAAAGTTGACGTTCCAGGCACAGGGGTGTTTTTTTCAATGTGGTCATGGAAAATAGTGAGTTGAGTTCCTTCGTTTTTACAGTATAAGAATTTCACATTACAGCCCAGGGGTGTTTCTTTTCAGTAACTCAATATATTGAGCCATTTAAAATTAAGAGTTGAATGAAGTATATTGAACTTTTATTAAAATGCCTTGTTAATAACCTCTTAATAGAAAATTATGAAGTGTTTTTTGAGATTTTTGCTAGCAGAAATTATCTTGAAATGAAATCTTTTTTTCTTTAAGAACGCCAGACCTCCTCCACTGAAGAACCTTGCTTTGTTTCCGATATCATGCTGTATGACTTTTATACTTCAGCTGTGTGTACTATTTAACATTTGTCATGAAAAAGTGAAACATTCAGAATTTTCAAACCTAGTTAATTATAGACACATTTAAAAGCACACTTAGATGTTTATCTAATAGTAATTATTAGTAGTCAGTAGTAACTTTTAACTGTTTCATTCTAAATGAAATTAAAATCTGAATGCTAAAATTTCCAGTGGAACAAGAACTTAGTTTGCTCTGCTATGGCATTTTGGAAGTAGCAAAACGGTAATGGCAGTGTGATGGCAGTGGATCGGTCTGCTCTGTGAAACTCTACCCGCACCCAGGTTTTTGTGAAGCATGCTCCTCCTGTCTCCATCACGTAGCTGGTCTAAGAGAGATAAACTGTTTGGTGGCTTCTGGTTAAAATCTGAAGGGCTAAACCCCCTTTGTCCAACCTATTACTATTTTACTTTCCTATGTGGTACAGAGAATGAGGAGAGCGAAGTCGGAGTAACCTTGCCAAAAGACAGCAGTTCCCAGGCTGCCTCCGTGCCGTGGTGGCAGGGGTGACTGCCTTGGCCTGCACCGGGCTGGGAGAGGCTGGGATGCCTGTGCAGCCCGTGCTGCAAACAGGCAGGAATTTCTGGAAAAGCAGCCAGTTCTGGGAACAGGAGTGCCAGCTGCCTTCTCGTGACACGCTTACAAAAATAGGTTTTTAATCATCCTAGTCTGATGTATATTTTGCTCAACATTTACAGGTCTGAATATTCTGCTTTGCACATTTGCACAGCAAGGAGATGCTGAACTTCAGCTCCCAGAGAACATGGATATTTGGGAGTAGTGTCTAATCACAAGTTAATATTTTGTATTACCAGTCAAGCATTTGGAGGAGAATCATCTCCCGAGATACCTTTCTTTTTCTGATTTGTTGAATGAAATGCCCGAAGAACAGTTATTGCATTGATCAGAAATACTTTAATTTTGATAGTCCTCAGACTTCTGGGGAGAAATTACTCTTGCCCTGTGGAGCCTTGTTGTAAATTTAGAATATTCTGGAAAGGATTAAAAGCGTTAAATTAATTTCTGTGAAGCTGCTGTGTTGGTGCTCTGGCCTTCCCCTGCCCAGCGCAGACCGAAGGTAGTGCAAGGCAGAGCAGCACTGTCAGATCAGGGGCCGTTTTTCTCTAGCTTCGTTAAACCCTTGTCATGAGAAGATTAATTTCGCAAAAGCTTGTCCTGCCTCTCTGGGTGGCTCTATATCTGTCAAAGGTATAAATCTCGTACAATGAAACTGCTCAGTACGCAGCCAGCTTTTTTTATCCTTAAAGCTGTTGAAATGCAGGATAATCAAAAGGGCTTAGTTCGCTATTTTAGTTGAAGCAGGTCAGTACTTGCTAATTTGAATGTTCAGAAAGGTAGATTTTATTCTGATGGAAATTAAGGTCTTGTACTCAAACAAGCAGTAGTTTTTATGAATGGGATATAACCCATGGTCTCCTGCTCTGATACCACAGTAATTAGTCTCAGTATAGCGATCCGAATGAAATGGCGGTTCATCCATGCTAAGGATTAACAAGATGTTGGAAAATAGAGGAGAATGAGATTATGTCGAGAACAAGGTAAGAGAGGATGTCAGCTAGGTGGTGTTTCTCATGATTCCAGCTTTCTCATCATCAGGGCATTTCATACATGTGAATAAATACATTCTAGGTCTATTTCTTACACAGTTCCCCTTTCCTTCCCCTGTAGAACTTCCCAGAAAATACTAGCGAAGTAAAAACAATAATGGGAGCTTTAGGTTTCCTTGACCTTGAAATAATAAAAAAACCTGCTGGGGAAGCAGTCCAGTTGGAGACAGGGTGCTCCTCTGGGTGAAGGCTTGGCCAGGCTGGGAAGTAATTTTATGAAGGTGCTCTGCTCAAGCTGAGTGTCCGTGGCGTGGCTTTTGCAGGAGGTTGTGCTGGCAGGCAGCGTGCTCTGCTTCGGATGGAGGATGACTTTCTGTAGGTGGGAGCCCAAGTGACCCTGAACACAGGCGCTTGGTTGCATCAGCCAACCGGCAAAAGACGAAAGCAGAAGAAAAGGCTGAAAAGCTCTCCCTCCTTTGATCTGGCTTTCTCTCCCAAACATGTTGTGTCACTTGACTCAGCAGATAAGGCAAAACCGGGAACTGTTGTGTGGGGCCTTGAAAACCGCGTGGAAATCATTTCTGCGGCTTGCACTTCGCTCCGGGAGCTCCTGCCTGGGCTGTGAGGCAGCTCAGGAAAATAGGATACAGATTTTCCTGTTTCTGCATATTTTGCTACTTTGATGTGTATATTTGTTTTACAAGTGCTTAATGAGGTAGGCTTTGGTGCTCTTGTTCACTGCTACATGTAGAAAAGAGTCTGCAAGCGCTGTGGAGCCGTGTGAGTTGTCTGTGGCTTTCTCCAGACGTTGGCCGTTCTTGGCCAGCTCCCTGGGCTGCGGGAGATGCCCCTGCTTGCCGTCACAGTAGCAGCTTGACCGAGGCACGCAGCTGAACCCAGGCGGTGGGCTTGCCATCTGCTTTTCTTTCTTCTTCTCTCCAATTAGTATCTCCAGCCTTTGATGAGGGGTTGGTTTTGGTTGTGTGCTTCGCAGAACAAGGCAGCTGTGGGTTCATCTGGTTATACTAGAGAGTAAACTGCATTTGAGCTTGCTCTTTTTATTAACAGTGGCCCTGGAATAATTGCTTACTCTGCTTTTTTAATTAGTTCTCTTAGGGGGAAAAATACTTCTTTCAAGATAAAAATACATAGCCCTGATAATGTCATGTAACACTGGTTAGAGCTTGAGGTCTGAGAATGGTCCTTGCTATGTCTGAGTTTCCATTTCACACCTGTTCCTGCACTACCCTTTTCCTTCAAACTCGTAATAAAATACTTTGAGCAGAAGGATTTACCCCTAGGTTTCGTATGTGTGTTCATTATACGCCTTATTGTTATACTCAGAACAAAAATAATCTTTTTGTCCTGAACTCTATCGTTCTAAGCTTCGATTTTATTTATTTGGTAAATTGAAAGTGTAAGTTGTATTATCTCCTGGCACCTAAACTGAAATTGCGAATTTCACTGTTGCTTTGCATTAGCATTTTTCAGAATACATAAATGTAACTTTCAACCCTGAGCATACGCAGTAGCATTTCAATGAACAAAAATAGAAATGAAGTAAAAACAAACAGAAAGGGGGGTGTGTGTGTGTTATCATTAAATCAGTTTTTTTTCTCCTCTTTACGTAGGTTCCTAAAAATTAGCACTATGACTGATGGAGACTATGATTATCTGATCAAACTCCTGGCCCTTGGAGACTCTGGGGTTGGAAAAACAACGTTCCTGTACAGATACACCGATAACAAATTTAATCCAAAATTCATCACAACAGTAGGGATAGATTTTCGGGAAAAACGAGTGGTAAGTTGTCTCATACGAATGATACCACCTTCTTTTTTCTCATTTCTTCATTTCTGCTGACGACAAATTTTATGTAAATGTGTATTGCCTCTCTCACTGGAGGGTATTGCATGTGTTGATAATGCTTTTCCTGGTCTAGTTTTTGGCTTAAACAAGTCGTAATTCAGAACTGGATAAAGGGGGAAAATGCCATTATCCTTATCCTGATGTTGGATTGTAAAGTGGTTTATTGCATGTTGGTATAAAAGGATCTTTCCAAGAGCAGGTTTCCATAGTGCTAGTGAATGAGGTGTGTTTATGACTAGAAATAACTCTGGTGCCCAAACTCATAGTTTAAATAGAAAAGGTGGACGCTTAAAGAAGCACAGCGGTCTCAGCTTACTTCCAGATCACACAAAAAATTAGTGAAGGCACAAGAAGCGGTTCCACCAGCAGGACCACGCTGCTCCTCTGAATCGCTGCCAGCAGTGAGGCTGGAGGCTGAGCGTACGAGCCTGTGATCGGGAGGCCTCGTAGGTTAGGACCGATGTGCTGCTTAATGCAAGGTGTGCGAACCTGCTCTGCTGTGCTTTTGTTTCTTGGTGTTAAATAGAAGATGACAGTCTTGTAGTGTCAGTCACATGTTTTTTGTGGCTATGAGAGCGCAGTCGCTTTGTTTTAATTTAATGTGAGTAATGTATCTGTTCATAAATGCTGACAACTGATACAGGCTAAATATAGAGGCCAAAATCAGCATTCTAATAGGAATCCTTCTAGCTTGCTTGAATAGTAAAAACATAATAAATGGAAGATATTAGACCCTGGGCAATTATTTTAGCCATTTCCTTCATAAAAAGAAATGTAAATAGTTGCCCAGTTGAAAGATAGAGACCTCTTTAAGTTTGCTTCTTTTTAACTTAACAATTTAAGCTCCTATTATTTTGCTAGAATACCCTGAAAAGATGGGCATCACTCCCCCATTCACCTTCATCTTCCCTGGCAACTTTGTCATGACTGCCAGTGCTTGTGGCTGCTGCTGTGAGTTGAGTTTTGCCGTGGTGACAGGGGTGTGCAGGCTCTGCCTGCAAGATGGAGGGAGATTCAGAAGTCCCCTGAATAAAAGAACCGTGGATCTGGATTATGTCCTAAATTTCTCATGATCAGCACAACACAAGTTCAGGCTGGTTAAACCTGATGTCGGGGTCAGAGTAGAGCCTGGCTTCTTCTCTGCACTATGGGATTGCACTGATGTAATAAGAGTAAAATATTTAAATCACGTTTTTATTGCAAGGAAATGTCTGAACATGCAAATTGCTGGAATACTCTTTCCCTGGCTGGTCAGATGCTCATTAACGTGTTTTGAACACGGGTGCTGGATTCTTTCCAGAAGGTTGAACTTTTCTGCTAAAGGTTGCAGACAGATTTCTTCTGTAATTTTCCATTACCGTACATTTTGGGGTAAGATAGTTTATAAGTGTGGAAGAAACTACGTCTTACATGAAATTACCAGCTTTGAAATGTCTTGAAGGTCTATCTAATAAATTGTCCTCTAAGAAAGAGGTCCCAAAGGTTAAATATGTGTGTTTTTCTGTTGTGTAAAAGCCATATTAAAAAATGACCTGGTGAGATTCCTTGTTTATCATGCGAAATATTAAAGGAACGTGCTCCAGCAAAGCAATTCAACTCACAACCGTGGTGCAGTTGATCCACTGATTCTTCTCTGGTTTTCAGATCAGGCACCTGCCAGAAAGGAAAGAAAGGCACGTTGCAGTCAGAAGCTACCTGTTGAAATGACAACAGTTTAAATAAGTCCACAGAATCAGTATTCAGTCTAGGCTGGAGTGGACCTCCAGAGGTCATGTAGTCCAACCCCCAGTTGGTATTAACTTGGTTGTGTAGGAGAAATAAACGCTGTATTTCACAGCCCAGGGAGGGCAGGTGAGGAAGTGTTCTGCTTCCCTGGGTAAGGTCAGTGCAGCCTCTGGATACAGACATGTCTGTAAAGTCCATATTTCCTTGATCTAAATGCAAGGGAAATATCTGCCTGCTTTTAAAATTGCTGAGTGTCTGCTAAACTACCTCAGATAACAAACGACTCATACTTATTTTATCCCTCTGTTTTTTACTGCAACAGCTAATTTACACACTGGTTCTGTTTAATAAAGAATTGAGCCCCAGCGAAAGGTCACAGTGATTTCTGTAAGCACTATGAGTTTGCAGTTGCAGTTAGTAAGGAAGTCATTAATGTCCAACAGAAGTTAATGAAGAAAAAATAGCTTTTTATAATAGTGGTTAATTCTGTCAGCCAGCTGTAAATTTTGTAAGAACAGCAATGAAACAGAACACAGACAGCTTGCTCAGCACAGTGCTATGCCAAGTTTTAAAGAATTGGTATCTAATTTGAAGTACTAAATATGACCAAATTATCTTTAAAGTGCAGCTTTCATAGACCTTTCATGTGGCTCCTGGGTTTTTAAATATTATTGTAAGTGGCGCTGTGAAGCGGCTTTTAGAGGTAAGAGTCAGCTTTTACTGAAGGGCTGAACTTTTACTTCTTACTTACTGCTCGCACAAAATATAACAGTCTGTGACCCATGCGATGGATTTCAGTGTGAGCTGTACGGCTGTACTGATTTGACTCTCTCGTTAGGTATACAACAGCAGAGGACCAAATGGATCTCCAGGAAAAGCCTTCAAAGTACATCTCCAGCTTTGGGACACAGCCGGACAGGAAAGGTAACGGAGTCCAGCTCATTGGAAAGCAGTTCTCAGTTTTTCACATTAAACCCTTAGTCCATTCAGGTGAAAACCATCAGAAATCCTGGTATTTTAGGACAAGAAAAACGTCTTCCAGAAATAAAGTTTTTCTGACACCGCTTTGATGCGGTGATCAGAGTATCTCAGAAAATAGGACGGGAGGAACTGAAGGTGGTCTGCTCGCTGCCTCATTTCTGGCACACATGGGTTACTGGTTTGTTGGTTAGCTTTTTTGGGGTTGTTTTGTACTGTTATTTTGGCTTCATAACACATTCCAAATCTCCTCTGGAAGATACTGTATAACCTGCCTAAGTGTCTTGTTCTTGTATTTCACGTTTTTTCTGTTAGGCTGGGTGGTAAGGCATATTTTGGTGAAGGTGCACAGCGTACAGGACTGCATGGGCACACATGTAGCCATCAGACCGAGGGAAGTGGTAATTCTCCTTTATGCAGCACTTCTGGGGCTGCATCTGGAGTACCGTTTCTGTTCTTGGGAACCCCAGTGTGGGATACTTTGTACTGATAAACTGAAGTCCCGTGGAGTGCCGTTAGAACAGGTCAGGAGGCAGAGGCATACGGTGGTCCCGTGAGGGCTGAGTGGGCTAAGCTTATTCAGCCTCAAGACAAGGACTAAGGGGAGGCTAATTACTGTCTTCATCTACCCAGTGGGGAGAAGGCAGAGCCAGACTCTCCTCAGGCACACAGCTGTAGGGCGAGAGGCAGCAGTCACAAGCAGCAGCAAGGATATTCCAGTTAGCGAGAAGGACACCAGTGCCGACTGTGGTTAAGCCCTGGAGCAAGTGGCTCTCAGAAGCTGTGCAGTCTGTGTTCTCGCAGATGTTCACAACTCGGGTAGACAAGATCCTGAGCAGCGTGATGACTTCCTTAAATCCTCTCCAGTTTACGTGTCGCAGGCTTGCTCAGACTTGTCTTTGATGAGCAAGCTTTATGTTCTGTACTGCCCCAGGCCTGTTCCAGCCTCTCCTACCACCAGCATGCAAGTGGGATGGAGAATTCTTTGTTCAAGTCTCAGCAGTGCTGAATAGTATGGAAGAATTGCTTATCTTCCTTTTATGGTTTTGGTTGTGTTTGCCTTCTTTGAAGCAGCATACCATGGTTGACGTGTTATGTTCACAACTGACCAGAATCCTCTTTTGCAGAAGGCATTCTTTTATCAAACCGGTTGTTCCCCATCTTCTGTGTGCACAGTTGGTTGTTCTTCCCAAAGACCGTCAGACTTGCACTATTAAATTTGATCCTATTCTTTTTTTTAAAGGGAGAAGTGTGCATACTGCTTTCTTAAGCTTCCCCTAGCTAGTTACGTACACTGGTTTTCACTGTCATAAAGTGCGTGGGGTTGCCCTTGGTACCACTACTGATGTCATCTGCTAACAGGGAAAGAAAATGTGACTCACACCTATTTGCAGTGTAATAGTGACTGAAGAGCAGCGGACTGAAGCGTTTGCCCAGTGGGGAGGAAGGAAAGTTGTGATGAGGCACATTTCAGGTTTTCGGAGTGAGCAGTGGGAGGGGTTGCTGCTGGATGAAAAGCAGAATAAAGCTGAAATTTTGTGTCTGTACCTCTTTCTTTTACTCTCAAACACAGTTTGTGTGTACAGTTCTGCAAGAGGCTAAGCATTTTGAGGCTACTTACTTTTTTTTCCCTGAAAAGAAATGCTGAAAGTAGTGTCAGGTATCTGACATGTTTCTGTGGGAGCTTTTTTTTTTTAATTTTCAGGGATGCGTGGCGTAAAATACTGGCTAGCATTTCTGGTACTGCTGGTTTATGCAAGATTATATAGCACTCCTTTGTGATGTGGTAGATCCCTGCTGTATATAGAACACCAGAGTGCCATTGCGTGGTTTTCCAGCCCACTCCGAATATTTTAACATTATTTGGACTTCCTTCATGTTTCTGATTTGAACAGGCTTGTGACCTTTTGGTGACAAACAGAGTTACATTTCCTGATTTGTAGTTTCATCCAGCCCCATGGCTTTGCAGGAAGCCTGCGAACCCTGTCCCTTGTGAATACACGCTTACGCAGGTCTGGAGTGCATGTGTGCTAGAGCTCTGCAAGGAAAGGTTACCTTTGCCTTTTAGCTGAGCTTCCCAGCAGACAGTCACATTGAACAATCAAAAACATGTAAACAGCCACCTACTCTTCCTTTGTTTTCTTTAATACCGACTTTATTGAGAAGTGCACGTTCATCGACTAAGTGTGTAATCTCAGCACATGAATCCAGTTTTATCACAGTGATCTGCAATGCACTAAACACTTCAGTATCTTTTTTTTCTTTTAACCAACTCTTCTCTCTCCATCTCACTCTCGGTTAAATCAGGCAGAATTTGAACTAATAGATTAGTCACTGACAATGTTTATATTCTCACATATGAGCTTCCTCTGGTAAATTACTTACACACTGATTAATAAATGTTGACTGGTGTGATGCATGGTAGCTAAAATGAAAGTCAAGGATTACTTTACTTTGTTTTTACTTCCAAGGGAATGTATGTCCACTAAATCTTGCAGACTCTTCAGACTTCAAGATATTTTTTAAATAGAATTTTTGCACAAGCAGTTCTTAAAAGGTTTGCTTTATCTTTTTCCTTCACTCTGTTCAGGCTTGCCAGAAAAGTGCTTACCTTAGACATCGCTTTGTATTAATAGAGCTATGTTGTCTTTTTTTCTTCCACCGTCAGATTTCGAAGTCTCACAACAGCGTTTTTCAGAGATGCTATGGGCTTTTTACTAATGTTTGATCTCACCAGTCAACAGAGCTTCTTAAATGTCAGAAATTGGATGAGTAAGTAGAACTGTGGAGCTTGCATTTATCGGTTGACTTGAAACTTCCTTGTGTATTTTAGGCTTCTGAGCTTTATGGGTGTCATTGTTGGTGAGCTGGAAAATGCTCAAAGAAAGTAGTTACGTCTAGTGCAGCCATAAGTGGGGTACTTGCAGCCTGTAATTTGGGGTGAAAGCTTCGTTGAATTGGAAAGATACATGCTTTTCTTTTTTTGGGGCATATTCTTGATAATCTTGTTTGGGCTTGGTACAATTTGGATAAATCTGTTGCCTCTTGAAAATTCATGGCATTTGACAGTTCCTTGGCCATACCCCATATTTTAGATGATATACAGGAGCTTGGAAACTGTACTTTGGATAACCTTTATGGTGTGTTTTCTATTTGTAAAGCAGAATGTGATTCCTTCCTGTCTGCTTTGAGGTTTAAATTAAAATTAAGATCAGGCTTTGAGGATTTAGTTTGAAAGTGCATAGTGTTTGCTGTTGTTGGCTTTCCTTCAGACAACAGCTAGACGAAAAGTGAAACAAAGGTTAAATTCTTAAAGTTTGTTTTCAATTGAGGGTATTTAGAGTGCTGGAAGGACAGAGGCCAGTACATTTCCATCTGGCAGTTTTCCAGCAAATCAACTGAAGTGGGGATAACGTGAGAATCCGGATAGCTTTGTGAAAACAGCTCCATCAGATTGTATCTAGCAGTGACGTTTCTTCTTCAGAGATTCCATCCTCCCACTAAACAACGCGTCCTCACAATCTTCTACTACTTACTAAGCTGAGTCTGTAACTTCTGTGTACACTGCACAGGCAGTCCCCTCAGGACTGAGGCAAGTATAAGTAAATGGCTTTGTACAGTTACTCACAAGGGCTGAGGCTATGAATGGTACTTATGCCTGGATCTTCAGATGGACAAAATTTTGTTTAAACCATGGAGTACATCCAAGAGAAAGATGAACTTGAGGATTTTGTCCTAAACTTCTGAAGAGCTGCAATTGTAGATGGTGTGGGATATTGTTTGTACTTCCTCACTGTCCTTATGAGTCCTGTAGAATAAAAGTTCTGGCTGTTGCAGGTTCTCCTGTACTAAAGCACTGTTTTGTACACCTCATAGCAGTTAAGTCTTGTATGTTGGTAAAATAAATGCTGGAAATCATTTTCTAGTACCTTTCTACTTCCTATTTTGAAAATTTCCCCTTAGCAAGTAAATGTACGACAAGGAAATGTGGTTGGCATGAAGTGGTTGGCTGGTTAGTCTAAGGTATTTTGAGGTGGGGAGCAAGAAAGGTATTTTGAATTATTTTGTCAACAGTCTTGGTCTCTAAGGCGCTTCCAGCATTCTCTTAACTTCTGTTTGGTTTTGCTTCTAGGTCAGCTGCAAGCCAATGCATATTGCGAGAATCCAGATATAGTCTTAATTGGTAATAAGGCTGATTTATCAGACCAAAGGGAGGTAAACGAAAGGCAAGCAAAAGATCTGGCGGACAAATATGGGTAAGCAAGTTATGACAGAAGCTAAATTTAGTCTATGACTGTGGTAGCGTAGCTGATGACTGGCTAGAGATACTTGAAAATATCCTTATGAACTCTAAGGTTTGTCGGCATTGTAGTACTGCATACACCTATAGTGATACCCAACTTGTCACACTTTCAGACCTGTTTGAATAGGAAATAGATAGAATGAACCACACTATTGCTGTAGTTTAGTCAAAATATTACCACAAGAAAATTAAGGTGGAAATAAAACATTCTTGCTGGAAAACTACATTCTTAGGATGTTGGCTTGTCCTGAGAGATCAAGACAGAGCATACCAAAGGCAGATGAACACTCAGTGTCATGAACTAAATGATTAACAATATTTATAATTTGCTTTTCTAGTTAGTTTGGAAGTGGAGACACCTGTGGATTTTGGTCAGGTTCTAGGTGTACAGTAGAACTGAATTTGTTTGGTTTTCCCCAGTGGATAGTAAAGCTGTTAATGGAAGTTTTCTTGTTCTAGTAAGCCTGCCTTCTGCATTTATTTGCACTAATACTACCTGCCTGCTGTCCTGTAACTGGATAAATTGTCTGTGTAATATAGTTAGCAAAACAGGCAAAAAGAACGTGTACTCTTTTCCTTAGTTGCCCTCACTAGACAGTGAGGGATGTTCAAAGAGAATTGGGCCAGCAGCAGAAGATGGCCTGAGAGACTGTGAGGAGTGATAAGCAAATCAGACTTAAAAATATTAAAAGAATATTAAAGGATTGTCTGTAGCCAGGTAAGGAGGACAGTGGCACTGAGGAGAAGGTAGCTCATGCCAGATTTCATATGATGGAAGTGCTGGAGCAATTGACAATCTTCTCTTCTGAAAAAGATGATTTGAAAGGCAGTATTCTGGATTCACAGGGATTTCAGAATGGAAACAGCTGAGTGAAATTGTGTTTGTAAGTAGTCAGGAAGGGAGGGAGATAGTACTTACAGGGAGTGCTAGGTAGCAATAGTTGTAACTATCTGCCTAAAAAAGGTTTCTGGTATGTTCCGTGGTCCCTGAAACCTTCTGTAATGCAGACCTAGGTTTCTCTTTAAAATAGACTTTCTGGTTACGTGAAAGAGTTTTCAGCCAAGGTTTGTGCTGATGTTATGGCAATTTGAAGTCAAAATGCCAGGACACATTTTGTAAATGAATGTGGTGTTTTTATGCTCGTGTCGTCATGCCACTGCGTGCTAGGAACGGGAGTTTGGGTTCTGCTCGGCAGGGAAATAGAGTCCTGACAAACCGGAATTCTGTCCCATTCATTTCATCGCACTAAGCTGATAGCTGCACTCAGAGCATTACAAAGAGTTGAGTCTTGGTTGTCTTTAAAAGTCTCTCCAGCAAACCTTTTCCTTTTCATCGTAGCATACCGTACTTCGAAACAAGTGCTGCTACCGGACAGAACGTGGAGAAGGCTGTGGACACACTTCTGGACTTGATAATGAAGCGTATGGAGCAGTGTGTGGACAAGACGCAAGTCTCCGACACAGCCAACGGAGGAAGCTCGGGAAAGCTAGATTCAGCAAAACCGGAGGAGAAAAAGTGTGCCTGCTAAACGTCGCCTCTAAACTGTGAGAACCAGTGAAAATACTTCATCAGAATATGGCTGACCTACCACCAAATTCAAACCGTCTCTCTTGGGCTGTGCACAGAAGCAAAGTCACATTGTTTTATTGGGATTGTGCATCTTTCTCCAAAGAACTGGTTTAAAACTAAAAGCTGTGTTTCAGTGAGGCTCTTGTGCTGAAATGATTCTTCCTGATACAGTGCCATCTTCATGGAAAACTCTCCCACCTCTTTTTCCCCACTCCTTTTTCCCCCCAGCCCTCATCTTTATTTTTCATGTTATCAGGATACTGAATAGAGGAAAGTAGCTTTATTTTTTTAAAAAAAGGAGGGAAGGAACCTATTGTCTGCATACACTGGATATTGAAATTTAAATGGAGGTGGGTGGTTTTCTAGGTCTGTGCCATTTTTCCACAGAATCCTGTTTCTTTATAATACTTAATCTGCATCAGGGACCATGTGTTTTCTAAGGCAGAGATACAAAAGATTTTACATGGCCTATTAAGAAAAACTTTAATCACTTGCACAGAGTAAGCAATGCTGTGAATCTGTCCCAACTGAATCACTGAGACGGTGGTTTGGGGGGTGGGGGGGTTGTGTGTGTGTGTGTGTGTGTTCTGGGTTTGGGGGCAGGAAGTAGGGCATTTAATTTNGTGGATTTAAATTAAAAAAAAAAAAAAAAAAAAAAAAGAATTATCAGGGAATTGTGCAGCATTGCTTGTGTTGCAAATAATCCAAGCAGGGATTGGAGCGTTATGGGAAAAAGTATGGACAGGGATTCTGATGCTGCAGGGACAGTTTATAAAGAAGAGAGTATAATGTATGGGAACAGAGATAAACTATATTTTATGAAACAACTTCTTATCATTAGCAAAAAATACTATCCCTCCCTCAACTTAAGAAAACTTATATTTTTTTCATTTTTTTTTTTTTTCTCTGGGTAACTGCGTATCGCAGGTAGGCGATAGGAAAGAACTTGTGGCTGTTTGGACTGCCTAGAAGGGAACTGTAAACTCTGCCGTGCTGAGAGCGCCTCTAAGTTAGCGCTACGCCTTTGTCGGGTCCTCTGCATACTTAGGTTTTCCACAGAGGGCAGCTTTCTCATTCTCTACGAGAGGGCAATATGGAGACAATGTGACATGGGGACTTGGAATGATGGGAGTGCAGAATATATGACTGTAGAGATAGAAATGTGTTGCAGAAGTTTGCAGGTATCTCAGCGCAGAGGGTAGAAGTTGGTGTGCTGCAGCAGAAGGGTGCGATGCAAAAGAGTGCTTCTACAGGTGAAAGCAAGTTCTACAGAAATAGCAAGTTGCTTATCACAAAGACAGAGGAAAAAAAAGAAAAATACTATATTTATAAGTGTAGATCATTTTCTAAACCAAGTTACAGCATATTTATTAGTTTACCCTGTCCTTTTTTGTAGAATAACAGTTCTTTTTTTATACAGGTGATAGTTAAAGGTCTGTTTGTGTTTACTGAGCTTTAAGCTACTTTAAAATCACTTGGGAGGGTGCAGATTGGGGGGAAACAGATCTTTTCACAAGTCAAGCTGATTTAGTTGGGTTGGCAGGATTGCAGGCTTTCCTTTATTTAAATGTTTACAGCCTTGATTGATTGAAAATTGCAAACTTTGTGAATAGCAAGCTCATAAAGTGTTTCAGTGCTTCCCAGAAATGGAGAATTTACCAGATTCACTGCTGAAAAAATAGCAGTTTTTTCTGCCCAGCTCCTAAAACGATGTTTACTTGATGATTTGGCACATTAACAGGGCAGATGGTACATCCGTAGGAGCAGACCCATTGGGTGAGTAACCAAATAGCTGTGATTACCATGCCAGAAATCTAACTTGCAGGCTGTAAAGATTATACAAGTGACAGACGATAGCTAAAGGCTATATATAGGGTATACTGTACAACCAGGTATAATGCAGGTCCTTTTATAGGCTATAAACAGCCCTAACACCTTGAGAGGTGGAAAAGGCATTGTGGTAGTCAACGGGTGATTTCCCAGGCAGAAGGTGTAAGTAGGCTGATATCAAGCTGGCTGTTACTCAGATAGGTTCCTCAGTTACCTGAGATATGTAGACTGGAAGTTCAGGGTTTTCTTTGAAGTAAAGTTGTATTGCTTTTTAATATGTAGCGTAAAACGTACACATAATTTTTTAAAAAAAAAAAATATTCTAATATGCCTTGAATTCCTGAAAAGGATGATCTGAGGGGCTCCCTGTCTTACTTTCAAAGAAATCTCTCATTTTGTGGTGTCAGATTTTTGTCTGTTGAACAGGAGTGAAAGAAGTTACTAAGAACGGTAAATTACCGACAGTCAAGCAAAGCCCGTTTCCCAGAGCAGCTGAAATATAGCTTGTCTGAAAGGTGTTCCAGAGCTGAAAGTGACTTCAGTAGCAGACAGATGATTCTTGCAAAGGTGTGTAAAATCCCAAACCTGGCACTGTTTCAAAGCACCTTGATGAAGTTCAGTTGCTTCTATTTATCTTCTCCACCTGCTGAATCTAGTGCTCTTAGAATAATAATAATAATAATTAAAAAAAAGAAAAAAAATTCAGCAGCAATGCCCAGAACAGGCTGGAGGAAGGTTTCTTCTAACCCAGCCACTGAGCTTCAGTGACCGTGAATTGTCAGAGCTGGCGCTCCGTTACCAGGGAGCTCTGTTCCGTAAGGATACAGTCTCTGACACTCAGGCACCGAAGGAGCGAGTGCATGGCCAGCTGTCACAGCCCAGTGGTGCTCAAAAGGTCTGTTTAGGAATGAAAGGGAAATGACTGTGGTAAAAGTACGCTTGCTTGGTTTGTATTTATATACTTGCTAATACAAGGAACTGATTATTATTCTGTGTTTTTAAAAAAAAAAATAAATAAATCCGTGAATGCGTGTGAAACTGTTAACCCAAAAGGATTTTGCCATCAAAAGTTTGTTTGGAGGAGAGGAAGAGAAGTTGAAATACGTTTCCTTTCCTGGTAGGTGATATAATAGCTCTCTGTTATTAAATTAAGAGGAACATGATAAGTGATTCTAAATGGCTACTAAGAGCTTTGCTGTTTATCAGGTTAACTCTCTGCAAAAAAAATAGATAACGAACTCTAACTAAAAACTGCCTTCTGTCCCCTCTCCATCATAGTTTGATTCTTGCTCCATTTTTTTCTTCAGAACTCTTCTGCTTAGGTTTCACATGCCTACCAGCAGATTCACATTCTTATACGTCTGCTTGGTGACGTCCGCTTGTCTTCCTGCAGCATCACGGCTCTTGCAAACCCCCACTGAGCAACTGCAGCCCCGCACAGATGACTCAGAGCTGCTCCTTGCTGCTGTGGTAGGAACTGAAAGTGACAGCAGCGTTAAGGTTCACAAGTTCTAGGTAATATCCAGGAAATAATGGTAACTGCAGCAAAGAATGAACACTACAGGAGGGCTGCTCACAGTCTTACAGAGCCGTGCCTGTATGGAAAGGAACTTTTCTATCCCACGTGCTGGAAGACCCTCTCTCAGTTCTGTCCAGTACCCCCTTTCTGGTTGAAGGGCTTTCCACAACTTCTCTGTAATGGATCCCCATAGGTAATTTTTCCGACTCCGCAGCATGGTGAGCTGGATGTTCAGTGAGCCTCTGCCAGCTGCTTGCGTCCTGCTGGAAACAAGGCGGTGAGCCGGCGGGGCGATGCAGCACAGCCGAGACACCCGTACGGTGGGTAGTGCTGTCCCGCGTCCAGGCTACTGTGACACCAGCGAGGCGCAGCATCGTGGCGCAGTACTCTGCTAGTTCCTGCTCATCTGACTGCACCGTGAGCTCCTGAATGTATTCCTCACTGGAGCCACGTATACTATGTTTTTCATCCTTTTCGCACTCCTGTTGCTCGAAGCATTTCACTTTGATGTGTTCGGTCCTATAAATTCTTCCAGGACACAGGCCTGGGAAATGAATATGCTTTCACTTAATGTCTCTGGTAGGATATAGCATCATCTCATCCCACTCAAATTTGAATCCAGATTCTGCTGTTGCAAAATTTGGTTATACATGTTTGAATTGGAAGTTAAGCATTTGCTTTTGAGCACAAATACGGCTTTTTTGCAAGCCGGGTAGGTATCCCACATCAGGGCTGGAGAGGGAGAGAAGGTCCTATGATATTTTATCCAGGGTGATACTAAAAATTAGATGTCAGCGCAGGTATTCTAACCCTGTGGGCTTTTCTCTTGAATTTCAGTCCAGGCACTAGTTTCTCAAGGTCTGTTTTTGTGTCCTTTTAGAAATATCTTCTGTTTTCCAGTGTCCTTTCCAGTAAAGTGCTCTTGCTGCAGACTTCATTGCACAGCGTGGGTTCCAACTTCTGAGCTGAACAGTGCTGTGCACTGACAAAGGTGATGGTCGTACCCATCATTCAGAGCTGTGACTGGCGGGATCTTATGCTGAGTATAATTTTGGTTTCCTTTTCTCTTTACATAGTTCTGCCTTCCTTGTCTCCAGCAGCCATCTCAGGCTGTGACGTTTACCAAGATGGTTCAAGTTACCCAACTTCTTGTTGAATCTGTTCCCTTAATCCTCTTGGCATGTCCCAGTTAATTCACATATATAGCGTAACGGCGTTACGCCTCTTGTCTCATCCTTAGAGCTCACCGTAGTCCATTTTTCTTCCTGATCTACAGGTATTTTTGTCCTCTCTGTTTCAAGCATGAATGTACAAATGTGGCACCAAACCATGTTAAAACACGGTGCTAGAGGAGTGCTGGAGCGCTAGCCTATGGCTGTGGGCACTACAGTGACCCCCTGGTCACAGGTCCTTCCGTTTGCCTGCAGCCTTTGGGACGGTCTGTCTTGGTGGAGGAAATGCGTCCCGTACCCATTGCTAAATATTTGCATTGCCAAAGTCCAGTGCCAAAGTCAAGTGTTGCTGCTCTGTTTATGAACTGCCAAATTTAGTGAATTCAGAGCCTGTGGGTCGTGCTCGGAGGAGTGAGGAAACTTACGGTCAGCAGGGAACGTTTTTAAGCTGATGTTGCTGCTCTTTATCTGGCGTTTGTGCATCCTCTGCTGACCTTGCCCTCGCCTTTCCCAGCCCCTTGCCTTGGAGTAGTAGCACCAAGACCTTTTTTAGGAATACAAGAAAGGAAATGTGCTGTTGTCAAATGGGATTTTTTTTTTTTTTTTTTAATGCATACATTGCAAGTACCTTTTTGGCTGTAGAGATCACTCCGGTGGTGAATTTAGACTGCCTGTGTTTACCTTAGGGCACCGTGGTGCCTTGGCCAGCCCCGCTACCAGGTGGGCAACGGGAGATGCTGGGCAGTGCCAGGGCAGTGTCCTGTGCTGCTTCGCATCCTCGGGGATAAAAACAGTTACCTGGGGAGATAGGCAGAGCGGTGGGGGAGTACCTCGGGCTGACTGGAAATTGCAGGATAGAAGCGGTGCTAAAGGCAACGTACTTTAGATAAGAGAAATGCCCTTAAATGTCTGCAGTGTTTACCAGACAGCCCAGTTTGAGAAGTTCCTTAAGCTTGTGTGGAAGTGCTTGGCTGAACTGGGTCTGGAGTGGCTCTCTGAAGTAAGCAGCTGTTGTCAGGGAGAAACTACTAGAGGTAAAATGGTGTAAAATGGAAAAAAAAAAAAAAAAAAAAAACACAAAAAACTGCACAGAAGTACCAACTCAATGAACGTACAGATGTGAATGAGCTGCTTTTTATTATTTAAGTATTGTCCACCCATGAAGAAAATTATTCCATCAACTGAAAAAGGCCAGGAAAGTATTAATGCCTATTCTTCAGTGCTCACTTTTTAGATGCTTAAGGAGCTGCTCTCCAGAAGTCCTCCGAGGGTCTGTTGCTGACACGTCGTGATACCCCTTGAGAGCCATGAGAGTGTTAAAAACGGCGAGGGGCCAGGCGGTAGCGTGTGGCACATCATGTATTTTAGGCTCCGCAATCATTTAAGCTTCTGCTTTCATTTTATGAAATATTTCTATCTGTGATCAGCTAGTGAGGTGTGGGTTTTTTCCCTTGTTTCTAATGACTCACCTCCAAATAAAGGCACTTGGGAGGGGAGTGCCTCTCCGCTGGGCCAGGGGCCCTGCTCTGCCCGGGCAGGTACCAGACCCCGGTTACAGCCTGGGGCTGCCCTCGCAGAGCAGCACATCCTCCTTTCTCAGCCCCTGGCTGATGCAGTTTCCCTGCTTCACTGCCTCCTCTTCCAGCCTGGGAGCTGTGGCAGAGCCGGCTCGGAGCCCCGGCCGGGTCCTGAGCCCAGCTCAGCACCCGCCTGCCCCTGGGAGAGGTAGTGGCACTGCAGAAAAACAGTAGCAGGGACTGAAGTAACTCTCGTCTTTTCTATAGCCTTTGCCTTCTGTGGCTTTTTACAGACGTTTGCAAGAGGAAAGGTATTTGCTGCTTTAAAAAAAAAAAAAAGGGAAAAAAAGAGGGGGTTTGGGTGCTTGAAACATGTTGGTTTGTTTTTTTAAAGGGGAAATACAAGGCAAACCCAGCTGATTTGCTGCCTGCTCACACGGCTGACTGGCAGTGGGTGTGATGTAGCAAAAGACAATTTGAGAGCAGCTGCCATTTCCTCGCTGTCTTGGTAAAACTTCATAGAAACCGATTGCCTTAACTGTTTTCTGAAGGCTACATCTTCTTTACCATTCTGAATGTGTGAAGGGATGTCATACATACGTTTACATTTTAGAGGACTGGGTCATTAAAGACAATTTATTAAAAGCTGTATAAGATGTGATTTTGATACCTGCTCCGTAGTGACTCTTTGGGACTGTTTCAAGGTAAGAGGTTTTATCTCCTAGAACTATTTCAGTCCCATGGATATAACTAAAGTTTGCAGCCTAAACTTAAAAAAAAAAAAAAAAAAAAGACTAAAAAACCCTGTAGCTATTATTTAAAAATTTGTATTCTTGGCACTATAACTGAAGAAAAGTAGCAAGTGTAAAAATAACCTCGAGTGACTGCTGTTTTTACACAAGTGTGAACACTGTAGGAGTTTCAGACCATGCTCTGATCTTACAAAGTAAAGAAGAAGAAAAAAAAAGTGTTGTAACTGATGTCAGGCTGTGAAAATGAATAGTTTTTTACCTGACTGCTAGGAGACCTGGCTTGAGGCATCTTTAAAGAGAAAGCTGCCAAATTTTCACAGCTTCTTTCCTGTCTTAATTCTTCTACTATAAATTCTCTCTCCCAAAATAACCCACACCCATATAGGATAAGTTTTATGTTTGGTTGTTGGGTTTTTTTCCCCCAGAGGATGCTGTTGACTTGGGACTATTCTCTTTGATGCTGGGCAGATCTGTTTCTAATCTGTTATTTTTTCTATCTAAACTAGTTAAAGGCAACGGAGGAAATGATTCTTTGCTATGTGCTTTTGTTCCATATGGTTACCGAGTTAAAACCTAACTTTAGAAAATAGACCCTAAAGTTGTCCATCCTCATTGTGCAATAGGGCTTAATGGACAAACTGCATATTAGAAGCAGCCTGTTGTATCTTACTCAACTTACTTATGGAAGTTAAATGGTTCTTTGGTTTTGTTAAGGTATCTTTCACCTTCCGGATAAGCACTAAGCATCCTGTATCGATTACCTTTCCAGTGTTTCCTTCTGTTACGCTACTGTAAGCATGTTTTCCGTTTGTCTTTCAACAGATCTGTGCTATGCCTAGTGCTATGAGTGTGATTGAAACTATCTTGAACACAAATAGTATTTTTTATTAGAGATGCCCCTTGATTGGACCGTGGCGCTTGCTTTCCGATGTTAATGTCACTCTGTTGTGCCAAAGTACCCGTGGCTTCAAAACATACTGTCAACTGATTCAGTGGTGTCTGGGTTTGTGTAACACAGCTGAGGAATGTATCCTGTGACTCAGTTTCTGCACTGTTATTTTCAGAATAAAAGTACATTTTTAAATTGGGTGTCTCAGCTGTTTTTTTTTGGGGGGCGGGGTGGAAGCAGAGGCTTCTCCCCGAGAGGCACAGACAGCATTAGCAGTCTGGCAGCTCAGGAAAACACGTGGAGGACCAGGGAAAGCGGGGCAGGGCTTCCCAGGCTGGCCGAGGGTTGCTCGGGCTGTGTTTACAAACCTCGCCGCGGGTCAGCACCCAGCCTGCCCCGTGCCAGCTCGCCGTTGGCACCCCGATGTCACGCTGCGCTCGGAGGGATGCGAAAGGACTGACCACCAGCTCCTTACCCTCACTTGATCGGGAAACGGTACAATTTATAAAGCTCACCCTCTCAAATGGTGAGTACGTAAGTATAACCCGGCAGCCCGCGCCTGCCGAAACGCACACACCCGCCCTCACCCTGCTGTTAAGCGGGTGCCAAGCTTTTATTTGCACCTTAATCGAGTTAAGCCTGGAGTGACACCACATACGAATAATTTATCTGAAGTTAGATAAGAAAAGGAACAAACTGAAACTTAGTACCTTTAAGCCTTATTTAAATATCAACACTTTGCTTTATTTATTTTTTTTCCCAATGCTGCTCCGTCCGCACATCAGGGATCAGAATACAGACCAGGGACACGGCAGTTCTCGGGTTCCCTCTGTCCCGCAGCGTGGCGGTAAACGTGAGCGTGCAAAGCTGCTGTCACTCCCCTGGGGACATCGTTCAGCTCCGGAGGTGTGCCACATCTCTCGAAGAGGGAGATTGCTGACCACGGCAGCACCTCTCCCATGCTGGGGGGGGGGGGTGTGTGGATCAAAACCAGCCCTCCCACCTGCAGCAGCGGCTTTCTCCTGCGAAAGGGATTTCAGCCGGAGGGAAGGCTCGAGGAGGAACTTCACACTCCCGCTGACGTGAGCAGAAAACTTACTATTTGCCATGGAAAGTTTTCAGGAAAGCAAGAGCCATGTTAACCCAGAGAGGGCTCTGCTCGCTCCTTGCCCGAGGACGCTGTGACATTACGGTGCTGCTGTGACATTACGGTGCTGCTGTGACATTACGGTGCTGCTGTGCCCGCAGGGTCGAACGTCTGAAAGGGCAGGACCACCGCTCCACCTCCATCCTCCGCGCCAACAGCAGGTGGGAAAGCGGCGACTGTAACAACGTGCCGGGTAGCCGAAGGTTTATTTTACAATCTTACCTAAATGGGAGTCACGCTTAAGCTGAGTCTCTGCTGCAGTCTGTAGGTGGGAGCCCCTTTGTGCAGGGCGGGCGCAGAGCTGGTCCGGCAGCGCAACACCCCCCTCCCCGGGCATGGCCGGGGCTGCCTTTGCCACCTCTCTCATCAGCTCTTGCCTTGTTTCCAGGTTTATTCTTTGAAGCGCAGCTCTGCAGCACCGCTTCTGCACCACGTGTGGTGGAGAGGCAGCGTGTGCTGAAGGTGCTCTGCAGTAACAAAGAGGCCGCGGGAGTTACAGGTTGCGACACACAGAAGAAGTCCTTCTAACAAAGGTAGGAGACAAATGTCCAGTCGTGCATTGCAACCTGTTGTAGGTGACCCTGCTCTGGCGGGGGGGTTGGACTAGACGATCTCCAGAGGTCCCTTCCAACCCTGACCATTCTGTGATTCTGTGATTTAGCTCTCTTGCTTCCTCAGCCTGGTGAGCATCACGTAAGGGGATGCTCCAAAATCTCGCGGGGTGCTGCAGAGTGAAGCACAAGAAGGTAGAGATCACTCAGATGCCCCTCACCTGCCTGAACCAGGTTTAAACCCACAACCATACATGAAACAAATCAGAGGTTTATAACTATGGCCCTGGATAAGGAGGAGCTGACTTCAAATGCCTGTTCTGCTGAGAGCAGAAACTTGTGTCCAGATCTACTCCAGGAAAAGACTGTATCCCCCAGGAAAAGCTCCGGTTTCATCTTGAAGGGACGGACAAGCTTCTGCAGAGATGCCCCTGGCTGATGTGCTGAGCACACCCCACCCGAGCTGGATGGCTGCGTGGGAGTCAGGGGCTTGGGCTACCCCCCCACGCCACCAGCTATGAAGTCTGAAGCAGAGTTTGTGTTTTTCCTCTCTTCTTTGCCGCAGGATGAAGTTGGGTTGCTCCCAGCCAGGCCTGGCTCGCTCACTCAAAGCCCCGCGGGGACACTGGAGGTGGCCTGCGAGAGCCACGGGCTCAGCCGTTCCCGTGCCCCGCGGTACCTCCCGAGGTACTTACTCTGTCCAGACAGCTTTTGAAACTTTAGCCTTGGGCTGGCCAGACCAGAACTCCACTCTGTCTTTCAGTTCTTTATTCTGCAAGGGAAAAAAATAAAATAAACCCCTCTCAGCGTAACGTAGCAGACAAGAGACGAGCCTGGAGGCCAGCTAGGACCTGCCGCTCCTCCAGAAAGGTTTTTTGGGGTGTTGGGGGGGGGGATTTTCTGTGTTTTTTGGTTTTGTTTTGTTTTTTTAAACCAAGTAAAGGACACCGTGCAAAAAAATACCACCCCCAACAGTGTTGTGCTGCCACAAGCCCAGCAGCGTGAAGGGCCCCCTGATGGTGGGGAACTACTTTTGCTCTCTCCCTTCAATATATCTTTTTACTTTCGGATTTTACCTGTGCTTCCAGTGCAGTCAGCTTCTCTGTCAGGTTCTCTATTTTTTCATCTTGGCTTCTGAGTTCTTTCTTCAGTTCCTCTGCCTGAGAGTTAGGAAATAAAGTTTGTAAGAGATCGGAAACCTTAATACATCAAAAACATCTCTGTTGTTGAACCAAACCAGAGTTAAACACCTCACCATACCAGGGGAATTGCAGAACATTCAAGTCCTCAGTCTTTTACTGTAGAACTCAAACTAGTTGATTAACCAGTTCATAAAACAATTTCTCAACAGACGGTGTCACGTTTTCCTTAGCATAACAAGTCTACCTCTTGTTGGCATATGTACAGAAACCGGATTACGAAAGCTAATTAGCGCGGGACCTTGCCCTTAGCTGGCTGGGAACAGACAAGCACCCTGCGAGGCGAGGGGAGTACGGCAGGAGTTCGGACCTACAAAAGCGGGCGGTAAGTAAAACCGCTCACGTTATGTCATGACTTTGGGAAGGAGGCTGATTGCTTTGAACGTTGTTGCAGCCTTTCTAGGTTGTCAACCTGTTGGCTTCGCTGGTGGAAGCCAGCTTCACGTGAAACCAGCTGCAGGGCCGGTACCTCCGGCAGAGCATCCCTGGGTCAGCCAGGTCCCCTCCGGGAACACGGCATGGAGCGAGGAGCACCCGGGAACGCTCTAGGAGAACTCAGGGCTCTGCCTGAAATCGCTGACTCCACCGTAATAACCCCATTTTTAGTGATGCCACTTCCACCTGAATGTTGGAATGCGTATGGATGTCTGAATGGCTGCAAAACCAGGCACAGCGTGACGAGCAAGCTGCTCCTCCCCAGGACGCACACACTTAAAAGCCCAGCATCTCCCGGATCTTTTCCCGACCGCTGAAGA
This sequence comes from Ibidorhyncha struthersii, assembly GCA_013398815.1. Lineage (NCBI taxonomy): Eukaryota > Metazoa > Chordata > Aves > Charadriiformes > Charadriidae > Ibidorhyncha > Ibidorhyncha struthersii. The sequence continues at coordinate 11,129 of VZSZ01011833.1, read as the reverse complement.
CCTTCCCGGTGGGACAGCCGCGCCAGCCTGACCTCCTGTATCACGCCGCGCAGGCTGCGGTGCTGCGCCTGGATCACGCGCTGCAGGTGGCTGATCTGCTCCTGCAGGGTGGAAATGTGCCTCTGGAGATCCAGGCACCTGCGGGCGAGAGCAGAGCACCTCCCGGTTTAATCCCCCCGTCATCGCCGACCCACCCGGCCCACTTCCCACCTTGGGGCCAGCTCAAGAGCGTGTCACTCGCAAGGATGTTCCTGGGGGTACAGGGCTGTAATTCATACAGAACTATATGTATTAAGGCTTCATTATTAAGCAGAACAAATAAAACCATAATTGGAGACATATTTTGTCTGGTAGGACCACCCTTATTAGCTGTTGATAAGTAAATTCACAAATAATGAAGGCTACTGCCTTACCTACTGCATGCACAATGTCACCAAAGCAGCATCGACTCCACGCGAGACTCGGGAAAGGGAAGTAATTTGTGCACGCGAGGTAGAAAGAAAAGTACTAGGAATTTGAGTAGAATCAACATCTAAGAGCTGCAGGACATCAACATTTGTCTTGGCTTCTTCAAACAATCATGGTAAATCAGTTTTTTTAACCACTTGCTTTCATCATGAATACTTTTACTATCAGAAAGAACAAGCGATTGTCTCGTATTCTACATGAAATAATCCCCCAGAAAGAAAGAAAACTACTTTATCACATGCATTTAATCACCGTTTGCCATCTTCATTCCTTGACATCATCTGTTGAAGCATCTTTTCAAATGACATCTTCTTCTCTATCAGAGTTTTCTTTTCCTAAGGAAACAAAGTTAGATAAAAGTTGTGTTACGATTCCTACCCTTTGATTGGCAAGAGAAGTTCGGCTGTGCCTTCAACAGTTCCACTCAGTGTCTGAAAACAGACAGAATTCAGCAATAACCGCTCACATCATCCCATGTCAACGTCAGCTGGAGATAGAACCCAGTCTGACCTCTCTGAATCGAATCCAGAAGGGGTGAGAGTACCGATTTACCGTGAGAAAAGTCCAAATTCTGTTAAAACGGCACTTCTTTCCTTTAATTAATTAGCAAAATCCTTAGGTCTTGTGAGAATCCATGTTCAATGGCCATGAGATAGTGCGTTACTGCTACGTCCCCCCCCAAAACCTTGTCCACAGAGGGACAAATGTGAACAAAACTGATGAGAAAACTCACAGTATCAGAAAGGTTACTTGCATGTGATGGGGGTGGAAAAACACTCATTGATTCCATCTTTACAGGAATCCCAGGACGGGGAAAACTGAGTTTTAAAGTGGCACTTCCAGAGGAGCAATTCCCACCCCCTACACCTTCTGGTGGTGCGTACACCAGAAAATACCATGTGTGGAGCCATTGCATCTTCCAACCCAACTAAAACCACCAAAGAAAATTCACAATGAAGGAGAAGAAGTTTTCTGCAGGGTTCTGCGCACGCAGGCGTCAGATCGCTACAGCAGCCCTTCGCCTGCCCAGGGTTTCGGATGCTTACAGGGGCGTTTTTCTGAGAGTTACGGAGCAGTTTTTAGTGCCAGGATGGCTACGTTTTCATTTCAAAGGCTAGAAGTACGCCGATGGGGGAAGGCGAAACTCTTCAGGAGTAGAGATGATTAATAGCTACAAATTCAGACTTCTCCGTGATGCTCTACAAGTTTTGGGCAAGTTCTGAAATAAGCGAAGGAGGGAGTTCAAATCGCACGTTTTATTTCTAGTTGCAGCTAAAGGTTCTCAATTTGGTGCGCCAAGGCAGAAGCCTTTTTAGTCCCAATCCCAACAGCCAGTGTGGCCCAAACCCTGACAGCAATTAACTCCCCTTCCCACGCACCGGCCCTCCAAGGGCAGGTTCTTCGCTTGTGCCGACTCCCAATACCGGGACGGACGGACACGAGGAGCGGGCGGACATACCTCCTCCATCCTTTGCACCCGCTTCTCCATCTCTGCGATGCGGGTACATTTTTCCCTGATGCCTTCGGCAAGGCGGCCGGCCTTTTCTGAGCTTTGCTGGACCTTCTCTTCTTGTTGGAGGTTGTAGGCCTGGGGCAAGAAGGGCGTTAATGCAGGCGTGCTGGGAGGCGGTGAACGCAGCGGACAGACGGAGATGGGCCTCAAGGAATTTTGAGCCAAATAAAACCAAAACACTTCTTAATTTTCCTATTTAACTTCCCCGCTGCGCTAACAGAAGAGACTCGGTAGGTCCCAGGTCAAAGTTTGCAGCGCACAGAGCCAGAGCCCCGGGACGGTCATGCCCACACGTGGGGGAGATTTGTACCTGTATTTGCTCCTTCTCATTCTCATGGCTTTTTTTCAGTTCTTCCGACCGAGTCCGGTAATTCTCGTACAGTCTCTGGGAGGCAGATCTGAGAGCCTGTACACCTGCTTCTCTGGTGGCTTCCAGCTAGAAAGAGTAATTGTACAACACACATACACTGTGCTTTGAAATAAGTGACGTTATAGAATCATAGAATCATAGAATTGTCTAGGTTGGAAGAGACCCTTGGGATCATCGAGTCCAACCATCTACCCTACAATCGCATGCTGCAAAATAAGCCCTCTCTACAAGATCAAAATTTCAGTATTTACCCTTTAAAAAAAAATAAAAATAAAAGAAGGAATCCTCAACACCTGTGGGCAACACCCGACTCGCATTTTAGTATCCAAATAAAGGTGGATTTATTCCGTATGGAGCCATCCCCCCATGACAAACAAAGGCTGATGGTTTAAAAGGAGAGATGCGCTTCCAACCGCCTGTAAATACATCTGCTGTCGGCCGCCAAGAGAGCTGACCCTGCTGTCTCACTGGCCACAAATGGGATGTGTCCCCAGAAGCTGATTTCGACGTGAATTTTGTCACCTGCTGGAACGTGAGAGTTTGCAGCAGCCGGGGAAGCGAAGCGGAGTCTGCCCCTTCCCCGAAGGAAAGGCTCCGGGCTGGGCCCCGACTCTAACTGGGCTGCGAGGCACACGTATTCACCTGAAACCTTAAAAAAAACCCCAAACCAACAACCAAACACACCTTAATCTTCAGCACTTGGTTCTCCCTGCTCACCACCAGCAGCTGCTCTTCCGTTTCCTTCATCGTGGTCGCAACGGGACTGCAGCTCCAGCCGCCGCTCCTTGACTCCGCTTTACTGCCCGAGACTTGAGGAAGCTGCTAGAGGAAACGCACGTGGAAATTAATTTAAAAAATAATAACAGAAAAGCAGTGGGAGCGATCGGTCTGACTCTAAAAGAGCTGGCTTCAAATGCACACCCCTCTGCAGCTCTCCAGGGAGCGCGGTCCGAGCTGCGCAGCTCCTCCACCTCCATCATTGAACCGCAATGAAAACGTTCCGCCTGTTCAGCTCTCCGGGGCTTTACATGGGAAAGCGTTCGCATGGCGATTCCGGTTAATAACTCTCTTCCACTCTCTACAGCGCTATTCCGCAGGGATGAGATTAATTACCTTTTAGAATATTGCGGCATACGTTGCATTGTAGGCGAGGCTGCAGACATGCACGTGAGCAAACACTGTCCAACACTTCCCCGCAAAAGAACTACTTCTTACTCCAGAGTACTATAACTGGACACAACGTTCCCAAATCTCTCTGCCTCCCAGGGGCTGCCTCTTTGCTCAAAACCACTTCGCTTAAAGGGGTTTTAAGTTATTTAAACCACTTCCCCGCCGCCAGAGGTGTTCACAGATGTGTGCTCACCTCCTGGCTGGGTTGAGAGGTGGTACGCGCAAGGAACACGACCTGCCATCGGTCAGCCTTCTGCCAGAACGCGCTGGCATCCTTTCTGCCATTACGCCGAGTCCATTTGTTAAAAATAAACCACTACAAACAAAGGGCAGTCTGTACTTTTTAAAGGGTTTAAGCCATAAATCACGTTCTTTTCACTGCCGAGGCTTTTCCTCCACCTCATTCCTCAGCTGAACGGAGGAAGGAGTAGGCATTTTTTAAGAAGAACTTCACGTGATCGGTTATTTCTTAATTAGCCACGTTCGGCCCACAGATCCTTCCTCTCCCTCATCCCACAGCGCGCTCCTGGGCTCAGCCGGGATGCAGGAAGAAAAACCGCCTTTGCACGTGATCGTCACCCCGTTCTGCTGCTTAGAACAAAGAAATAAGGTATCGGAGCCACTGAGCTGAGTCTCATTGCTCACGAGATCTCTTATTAAAAAAAAACAAAACCAAACCACACCCAAAACCAACGGGGCATGTCCTACCTATTCATGGTGGTGTCGGCATCGAGCACCGCACCGCTTCCCACGCCCTTCGCGAGTTGGTGTCGCCACCAGGGAATATGCTTTTTTTCCTCGGCAACTGCTTCGTGTAAATGATTTTGCATTGTGAGATGCTTAAGAATTCCGCACAAAACTTGCGGCATTTCTTCTGCAACTTCATAAAGGTAATTGTGAAGGGAACGAAGAAATCTTACTTAATTGGAGTCAAAAGTTTGAGGTCTTCTCTTCTGTCATTACACACATTAAAGGCATTAATTAAACTCCATTCTTCCAGCATTTCTTCTGGCATTGAACAACCCAAGACTATTTCACACATCTCAAAACCACTTGCACGTTGTGTTCTCCGTTTGCTGACTGACACCTCCAGGATCTGCCTGTCCCACGGGTCACCCTCCACCTCCGGAGGCAGCGGTCCTCCAGGTACACCAGACCAATGCTTCTGCTTCGGATAAGGCTGTTCCCTGCTCCGGAGCTTCCGCAGCTCTTCCAGGGCCTGAGCACAGCTGTACCACTCAGCTTCAGCCCAGAAAGCCAACCGTATCCCGTGCTGCATCAGCAGTGTGGCCAGCAGGGCGAGGGAGGGGATTCTGCCCCTCTGCTGCGCTCCGGGGAGACCCCCCCCTGCAGGATCTTCGAGGTCCCTTCCAACCGAAACCATTCTATGATCCTACACAGCAAACGGCTGCTGATAAAAACTTGCAGGTGTATCAGCACGCGCCACCAGCGCGACGTTCAAACTGCCTGGCAGGTTGAACAGCAGCCTTAGATACGTGTATTTTTTTAATGCAACGTAGCTCACGTTATTCTTGCTGTTTTTAAAGCATAATGTGCCCACCCTGCCCTTTCTAACCGCTCGGTCACCGTCTTTGTAAGCGAAGCAAGCAAAGAAGCTGCGACCACACGTTCACCCACGCTCTTTGCCACCTTCCCCTCTTTCTCCACAGGACAGCCAATTTTTGGTAAACCTTTGACGGACCCAGCACAACCATTAGCCCGATATCAAGCTGCTCATCAGTCGACACCCTTTTCCTTCAGCTGCAAAAGCCGACGCTTCCCGCTGTGGACAGGTTTGTCTCCCCGGCGCCGCACAGCCCACATTCCCACGCTCTTCCCCGCGCGTCTCCCAGCTCCGCCGCTGAGGAGCGGTGACATCGGCTGGGGACACGCGCTGGGGTGTCTCTTGCGACAGTCCTAACCGAGGGGTGGAGAAACCTCACCAGTTTTAAAGTGGTTTAACCCAACCTAAGGGAGTGTGTGCTATAATTAAGTCACCACTGCGGAGTAAATAGCATTTCTAGAATCGGAGTAAATAGTATTTCTGGAATCGATGTGTAAACCAAAGGGTTTTCCAAGCGCGTATTGCCACGCAGGTCGGAATTTTCTCCTTCACTCGCTATCACTTTTGCTCACCCTGTTTCCTGCTGAAGCAAAGAAAGGAACAGAACAGCGACAACCGCAGAAATACCTTTTTCACATATTCAGCTTCCTCGGTGATTTGGGAACACGAGGATCCATAAAGGACGTAGTTTCCCTCCGAGCCGCGGTCTTCTTGTGTTATTTGCTCAGTGAGTAGCAGGGTAGTCATCACTATCCGTGCGTTTCTCTGTTCTGTTCAAGTAAGAGAAGAGAGGGGCTTGTTTCATTACGCAAGGATGGAGAATAATCCCATTATTCCATCCCATTTCAGCTTTAGGGACATGCTGGAGCCAAGCAGGCACTGCAAGCTTAAAGCACCAAACATTAAGGACCACTTAAAAAATATATATATAAATGCAGACACCTGATTGGTTTTTTTCTACATAGATGGGAAAAGAGATACTTTCAGACATTATTTTCACTGCAGATTTCCATTACTTTTTGCTAGCAGCCTACACCCCAATCCATTATTATCTCAGGAAACACGCGGCCAGAGCTCCCAGGCAGAAAACGCGTGAATAACTCACACATTCCCGCAGTTTAACTAAGAGCAAACCAAAACTTTTGCCATCCGCCTGCGAAATCTATAAACCGAACTCCATTATCCCGCGCCCGGTAATCCCACTGCCGTTGGGGAATTCAGTCCACGCTCGGCTCTGCGCTCCCAACGACTACGCCAGAGCAGAACTGGTTTTAATCAGGTTCAGGAGGATTAACCCCCCCTCCTGCTTAGATGGTAAGAAGNCGCCCCCTCCCATATCACACAGGGAGAATAAAGTCGTGAGCGCCTTCGGTTCGGTTTGCGCTGTACAATGGTGACATCCAGTGTCAGCTGCATTGCTCTGAACGGAGCGTCTCTATCGCAAGACGCGGGTTTCCAGCCCCGTCCCCGGCAGCCGGCGAGCTCCCAGCTGCACGTCAGCCACCCTGATTTTTAACGAGCACATTCGAAAGGTCTGGAACCAATTAAGGTCAGCACAGAGGCAGAATAAAGCCAGTTACGGAGCATGGAGGGTGTGGATGGGCTCATGGTGGAACAGGTAGAAAGTGGTTGCACTTTTCAAAGCTTACAGATCATCTACGCTAATATTTCATTTAAAAATTAATTTATTCTTCAAACACTTCAGTTCAAGGTCTCGGGGCTCCTGTAGTTTGGCCCCGTAACCGCAGCCCTGCCCGCACAGTACCGGTGCTGCGGGCCAAACCCTTGTGTTCCTTGAGTCATCCCAACACCAGGTATTGCCGCGCGACCGGGAAGATCGCTCCGCCCTAGCGCGTTTCTCACCTGGTTCATTTTCTACTAACATTTAATTAGGCAACTTGAAACATTTACTGCTGCGGTGGAGGAGGAACGTCCTTCTCACCCAGAGCCGCGCAGAGCACAACTGCCCCGGTGGATCCGCAGCAGCTCACCCGCACCAGGGACGTCTGCACATCCCATCGCCTTCTCTCCCAGGCGGACAACGACAGAAGGCTAAATTAGAAATTAACTATAAAGAAGCGTAAAGAAATTTAACGCAGGAGCTTTAAGTGCCCCAGGGCTACTACTTAGGACTCCAGTTCTTAGGCGGTTTACAAATTCGAAGAGCAACAAAATAAAAACTCTTATTGCTTTCCTTTTTACTCCTGTCCTCTTTCTAAGCGTCAGGAGCATCGGCAGATGCCTCGTCCCTGGCCGTCACCGAGCTGGTTTGTTCTGGACACGGGAGAGAGGAGGAAAATCAGGCTGCGCAAGAGCCGGCTACCATCCCTGCCATAGCTCCTACTTGAACAGCAGAGAGGAGCGGGATACCCGGGATACCCAGGATACCCAGGCACAGCCCTCGAGGGCTTTGACCTCAAGCCAAAAAAATCACTCACTCCGAACGCCGTCCCCTGATTTCACAGTGCCACTGTTTATCCAGGCTGGGAAATAAAGGAGAAACCCCGGGCGCCCACCGCCGGGGCACCGAAAAGGTTTTTCATGGGTACGGAGGACGGTTCCCACCAACCCCACAAGGGGTTAAACAAAGGTTGTTCTGTCTTGCTGCCTGCCGGTTTCCCCCCTGCCCCAAAATCTGAAATCCGGCACCGCTCACCCCCAGGGAACAAGTCCTGGAATGGAAATGTTTTCCGGCTCTGAAGCAGTCGAGGCAGGAGAAGGCGGTGGTAACAGGCACGCACCTCTCTAACTTGACCCGCCGGCCCTGGCCGGGGTGGGAGAAGTCCTTGGGA
>VZSZ01011831.1:198808-283757 GCA_013398815.1 Ibidorhyncha struthersii | reverse complement strand
TTCCAACCTAGACAATTCTATGATTCTATGATTCTATTTTAGCAATAGATGACTCATGCGCATTTACATTCACCTGCTGTTCTTCAAGGCCATCAAAAATCAGGTTTGAGGTAGGCAATCTGAAATTGCAGTTATAGCAAAATCATAAAGTACATGATACTAAATTTACTGAACTAGTATAGTGCCTGTAGTCCTAGTCTGCTTGTGTTGGGTTGTCCTCCTTGGCTCTGGTCCCAACCTGGCTCACGTGCACTTGTCCTGATCATCTTGTGAGTGGGCCTGGGACTGGCAGGGAGAAGGAAGAAAAGGTGAAGCTGGGCCTCTATTCTGCACGTCTGATGGACTGCTTTTCTGCTCCTGGGTACTGTTGGCAGGAAAGAGGGCAAGTTACTCTACGCTTCCAACACAAGGAGGACTGTGGGGAATTTGAGAAGAATGGGGTAAGGAACAGAGTTCTGCGGGGATACGCATTTCGGTGCTCTTGTGCAGGGGGTGGCAACATTTTGTAAAGCTTTCTTTTTGCAGTCCTAATGACATCTGAGACACCTTCCCTCTTCCCACCCTGCCAGGGGGTGACTAAGATTCCCTGGGAACTGAGGGGTGGCTGTGGCGGAAGAGGGAGATTCCTGCTTGTAGTCAGCAGTCCTCTGCCAAGTGCTTTGGTAGCATCAAAGCACTTGTTAGCACAATACTTTCATGAGTAATAGTCTCGTGAACTGTTCAGGTGAGGTGTCTGTGCTACATCATGGCAACCTCTTTTCCTCTGGAAGATTTCTCTACCCGGCTTGCTTTTGCAGAGAGCACCCTGTGTTCTATTTCTAATCAAAGTTAGCATTGTTGGGTGACGTGAGCTTTTAGCACAGTTGCTTTTGGTTATCACCTTTGAAATAGCAATGCCTTCTGCTTGGATTAGGACCAATTTAAGTCGAAGATGCATATGTATGTTGTCATTTGGTAAAATGAGTCCCTTCTGGGTATGAGCAGGTAATACAGAAGTGCAGAAACAGGATTGCTGTGCCCTAAGGGTCACTCTCCTTAACCAGGTAATTTCACTGAGGTGGCGTTTAAAAATTTAAGGGGCTTTGCTGGATTTGGTCCACTGTTGCAATCTGTTTGTGGTAAAAGCTTCCTGTAGCATAAAAGTTGTTTTGAATAGATTCTCTTATAATATGCAATACAATATTCCTCTTAGCTTAATTTTGACAAGATCTCATAAGTTTTTCAAGTTTGTCTGACAGTGCAACATCTGTGTTAATATATTCTGTATGTTGGAGCCCAGGAGTATATATATGTCAAGGTTCAGTGATGCTCAGGATTCACGTATCTCTTCTTTTGTAACAGAATTTTTATTTATAATTGTTGATTATGTGAGATGTTTTGTTTTCTGACAAGACTGTTGCATTATTAAATTTGGTTTTTAGAAATACACGCTATAATAACAAAATTAGCTAGTGCAGAGACCATTAGTGCCATCAAATGTGCAGACTGAAAATAGGCAAATATGAAAAATAAAATTATTTATTTCATGGTTGACTGAAAAGCAATGCAGGATAAAGCTATGGGCAAAAAAAAAGCATCTGCAGTTTTATTGGCTAGTTACATTTAAAATAGAATAATGAGTTTAAGTAGAAATCAAATATGCATTAGAAAAATCTAATGCTGACTGAAAGCAGCCTGGCTTTAAAAAATATTTAAAATCTATTAAAATGCATAGATCTCGGAGTGTTCTGATCCATCATTATTGGGAAAATGTGAAATGCTTGTTCTGTGTCAGTGCTCAGGACTAAATGAGTGGTACGATTTACTCAGCTGTAACAAGTGGGTTATCAGTAAATGGTTACTCTCATTTTCTTGCTCAGACTCAGTGCAGGCTTGTGACTTATTTGTAGAAAGACCTGAGAGGCTGACACCTAGGAACAGTGATGTGTTTGGGTTTTGGTGTTTTTCTCTTTGGTTGTGTTTTTTTTTTGTGGTTTTGTTTTGTTTGGTACCGGGAAACATTCTAGTATCAGGCCTAGTTCTTAACCATGATCTTAGGCTTTAGCCTTGAGAAAAGTCCTCTGGAATGTAGGAGGAATGGCAGCCCCAGGTAGGCAAACCACAGTGCTCTGGGTCAGTTTAGGAGAATTTGTCGAAGTCATCACACTATGCTTGTGCTTTCTTTTTGCAGATGTACTTTCACATATACTTCTGGTGAAACAAAAAGCAGAAGCTCCAGTTCAGAATAAGCGCTGTAGTTGGGGGGAGAAGCCTGGAAAAAAATATCAATGGAAATGATGTATTTGTTATTTTTTACCAACACTGATAATACAGTTAAAATCGATCTGATATTTTAAGGAATATGTTAATGTGGATAAGTTTTATGGGTACCTTTCAGGTTTTTTGAATATTTGTACTTCAGATCTTACTTGCAACAGAAACCTTTTTCTAATCATTAGAAATTGTTTTAAATATTTACATATGTGTTTGCTGCTTCACAATATTGTAAGACAAGAAGAAAAAGTTTTTGAAAAATGTGTGAAAATGCATTTGTAGAAATACTTTGAGTGCTGAAATAATGCCATTTAAAGAAAAAAATCCATTTAGCTGCTGTTAAATTAGCAGTGTTTATTTTGAAGTTTTATTCTGATCAATGTAAAGAAGAGAATTTTGAATAAATTAGCCTACCCAGGGAGACAAACTGGGGTTTTTTGGGTTTTTTTGGTACCCCATGGGAGTATCTTCAGATGTGTGTCAGCTCTTTGAAAAACCCTTATAGTTGAAATGATCTGTAAATGCTTAGATAGAGTTGTAGGGTTGTGATATTATATGTAAAACTGTGAAGGCAACTGTACAGTATTCATATTTAGGAGAATGTATCCTTATTATCAAAGTGTATTCCATTTAAGCAGTGTAGTCCATGACAGAGTTAGAAGTAGTGTTTCTCAATCCAGTGCCTATCATAATTCTTTCCCAACACTAACAAGAGTCACACGGGTATAAAAGATCAATACTGCATTTCTCAGAAAGTAGTTCATAGTGCTACTGTGGTGAGACCTTGGTTTGTCAAGACTTCTAAAGACCGACAGCTTAAGAAACCCTCATCTCTTGATCCGGCCAGCTGGCTTCCTATTTTACTTTTGCATGATGTAATTCTGTAACATTCAGGAATTCATGGGGTTTTTTATGGCTTTTATGTATGCTTAAACTTAAAAAGAGGAATAATACAAGTAAAAACACTTGAAGCTGACAGAATATTACCTGGGACTGTATATATACTTGTTCTGTCAATAACACACATGATTTGGTGTTGTTAAGGTCAGAAATGTTTTTTGCTCTTTGAATAATCAACTTAGGAGCAGCAGTAGCTGTTAGCAAGTCAACTTATTTTGAACATTCTCAGCATGATACTGTCCTCATAGAATTAATTTTGTGCCAAACCCCCTTCTCAATTTTTAGGCATACGTAAGCTGTGAATGATGCAAAGTATAGTGTAGAAACCAATAAAACAAACTTCACATAGTAATGAAACAATTAGGGCATCTTTATAAATGTGGTGCATCTAAGATACAGTAACATGAGCAATTTACCGTGCAGTATGCTGTGCTGTTTGACTTGATTTATCCCTGAGAGCTTGTACAACGCAATTGAGAGCTTGCTTCACTTCTGTAATTAACTACAGACAATTACCATAGGTCATGTGGTGTGAGGTAATTTTATATGTTAAAACTCTCCTTCAGGTGGGTGCTGACATGAAACTGTTCAGGAATATCATTCCACTTCAGACTTGCACCTGATTACCACTTTCAAACATAGGCAAATCCTTTTATACTCATCGTAGGGTTTTTTGTACACAACAATCCTAGCACTGAGGGGTAGAGCATCCAAAGCAGTTTCTCATCTAACAGTCTTAGTCCTGAAGACTGTTGCTTATTGAAATCTTTTGTTTGCTTTGGGCTCTCATTAAACTCTTTATCCTCTTGTAGTTTACTGTCTCCTGGAGCACTCTTAGAAGAGCACAGCTTACAATTATACAAACACCTTTCCCCAAGAACTTGAATTTGTGTGCTTAAATAAATGACTTGAAGGCCTTTTTCAGAATTGTTGCCGTAAATATAGGTGGGGCACATATGAGCCTTGTCACAAGGCATATTCCAAGAGAATGAAATAAAGCTATTGTGATTTTTGTAGCAGAATCAAGTGCCTTACTATTTTAGAGAGACTCCTTATTACAGTAAACTTGTGTAATTCTAAATCTGGATATACGACATAAACTCCTAAGTGGACAAATAATGTGCAGGCTAGGCAGCAGTCTGCCTTAACTTACTCTTTTTTAGTAATTTTTCCCCCCTTCTGTTTTTTCCCTGTTTAGGCTTTTGGCCTGTGTTCCTTTAACCGGACCTTAGCACAATTGCAGTTACTCTTATGTTTCTGTGTTTTTTTGCCTTTATTTTTTTCTCTGGGATATATTGGTAATTTTCTGGATAGCTTGGTATTCTCTGAATTCCTCATACCACTTTCTACTACTTCCAAGGAAACCATGTATGAAGGTGGTCATGCTGAACCAGAAAAGAGAAACTTGGGTTGGTAAGGCTTCTAACTGCAGCCTGTGGTTGTTGCAGCCTGTAACTTTGTGAGGGACTTTTTATTTTTTACTTAATTTCCTGTGGTGATATTTTCTTGGAAGCAGATGGCAGATCTAGCTGTTCTTGACTTTTGGGCACAGTTCTTTTCCCAGTTCTCGTGAAATTTGTCACCTGTATTCAGGAAACAGTGTTTACAGTGGATTTTCTAGCACTGCCAGCAGATGTAAGGGATGTTTAATGCATTGAAAATGGAACGTTTGCATTTCATGAATAGAAATTCTGTTACAGGCTGAAAAAATGATGTCACAGTGTATTCAAGGCTAATTGTCATCTTAGTTGAACTATCATAACTTCTGAATCTTTTGAAACACTTGAATGACACTAAAAATGGATGATGTACAGTGTGGTTTGAAGGCAGGGTGAGGAATGTTCTCAGGAATCTATTCAGAGTATCACAACACATGCTTACAGGCAGGCTGCTTTTTCCAGTGAAATAGCAGATTTCAAGTGTTAACTCACACTTGTGACTATAATGACAAAGCAGTTATTTGACAAGGTCACTTTTTGGCCTTGTTGCTTTCCCTTGATTATTTAACCAATCCTAAGACAAAGTAGTTGCGTCCAGAACTGAAAATGGAAGATTGCTGGAGACATCACTTTCTAGTTTGGAAGAAGTTGTTCAGAGATTAGACTTACCCATATTAGTGACTGTAATAATAAAACCTGAAGAGTAAGACTGTATTGCTTCCCCTTCGTACTGACATCTTATGAAACAGATAGGCATTGTCTGCTCACCTAATGTGAAGGCAGTTCTTAACTGTATAGGAATTTGAGCGTGTAACTTACCAGTCTAGTAGCTCTTCACTTTGGAATTAGTAATGGGTTTTAATGAACAGAAATCCTGTTGTTTAAGAAAATATGCATATATCATCTTTCTCATCATTGTTAAAGAATTTAGCTGATCCCAAGGCTGCTTCTGTACTTATTATTCCTGTCTAATTTCTGCCTGTCCTTTAATAGGTTTATCACCAGTACCTGGAATGAGTTCTGAGGTGACAATAGTGGCTAGAATTTGCTCTTGTTGAAGGGAAGGCATTATGGAAGGTCAGAGCCCTTGGCTTGGTACAAGTCTTAACAGAGCTGATAAAAATGCATTGACTGGGTTTCTGTGCTTGTATGAAGGATGCTGTTTGATTTTTTTTGGTTACAAATGGAATAATTCGGTGTTCTGAGTATACCTGACAGGATGAAGTGCTCAAAGGGCGACTTGGCTTATCTTCACCAGAAGTCATTTGTTCACTCTGGAAATAAGGCAGGAGTATGACAACGACTGGTGTTCTGCATCTCCGAATACTTGGGGGTGTTTGTTTTTATGAAGGAAATTTCTCACCATCTTGACTGATGATCTCTGTATTGAGTCCCAAGTACTTGTAATCAAAGCTATGCAACTGGTAAGGTAGAGGGACAGCTGTTAAATGAGGCTCATGATCTTAGAGGCAGTGGCCAAGAGAAATAGCAAACGTTGCTTGTTTTAGGTTTTGGGGAATTTGTAAGATTCTCCCAAAATTACTGATTAGAGGAAGTAAGCTTTGAAGTAGATGATTACACAGTTCATCAGTAAGCCAAGAGGAAATGTGTAATTTTTAGAACTGAGGTTCCAGAAAGAATAAAATCTTACTAAAATAGACTATTAAGTAACAGCCACTGGTGTGATGCTTTGAGACACAAGACTGCACTAATGAAGGGGTTTCTGGTACCCGATCAGAATAATTTAATTTGACTGCATCTTCATGGTGTTAAGTTAAATGTGTACTAAAGTTGCGCAGAGGTTGATGAAATCAAGTTTGAAGCAATCATATTTTCAAAATTCTTCAAAAACTTACCACCTCCTCTTTGATGTAAAATAAAAACTGTAAAAACACAATCTTCCTTAAACTTTTGTTTATATCTAATGCAATGGCCCTTATGCCATACAAGTAATGAGGAGAAGCAATGAGGTCACTGTGTTGGGTGTGGATAAAGATTAGCTATGTAGGTATTATCACAAACAATCTCTGCAGCTTTTGATAAAAATAAGTACATAGGAGAAGAAAGAGCACAACTTCTCAGCATCCATATGGAAAATGCTTTATTCAGGGTGGATGGTGAATCAGCTTAAGCAGTTTACAGATACTTTGAGTCTCAAAAATTGTGAACTGGCACAGTCTATTCCGATTCATTGAGTGTGAATATATTATCATGTCCTGACAATGTTTAGAGAATAGTAAACAAAGTTTCTATATTTAAGAAAGGGTGTGAATTATGTATGGAGCAGAAGTTTCATATAACTGTTAAGTTCACTGAAGAAAAAGAATAATGGGTCTACAGTTTCCACGCTTTCTTAAGACATTGTGTATAATTTAAGAAGTACGAACTTAGACAGGCAACTGAGTGAAATGCGATGTGAATTTAGAGATTGTGATGGCACATTTTCCAGAAAGTTATCTTAAAGGAGATTAAATCCATAATACATTTACTGCACTAAAATATGTCACGTGGGCACCTTATGATGGATGAATTGGGGTGCGATAGGGTACGTGAACACAAAGTTCATAGTAGCTAGAATTGAGAAGCATTCAGTCATTGACTTGGAGAGAGGTTATCAGTTACCCCTCCCAATGTTGCAAGAACTGTAGTGGGTTTTTTAGTGGTCTATGAAGAATTTGTCAATCAAGTGATAGAAAGTATTTTTGAAATATGTTAATGAAGATAGGCATCAATAGGAAGCACTGAAATACCATACAAGAGTTGTGACTTGAGGGCAAGGATAGTGAAAGTGGGATAAATTACGTTGCAAGATCATGCTGTTAGAATGGGGGGAATTATAGAAACCAGAATAGCTCAGGCTGGAAGGGACACTTGGAGTTCATCCAATTCCCACTGCTCAAAGTGGAGTCATCTAGAACAGGTTGCTTAGAGCTGTGTCCAGTTGGGTTTTGAGTATCTCCAGGGCTGGGGACTCCACAACCTCTCTGGGTAGCCTGTTCCAGTATTCAACCATCTCCACAGTAACAAAAAAAAAAAAAAAAAAAAAGACACACCTCCTCCCCCCCATTTCTTATGTTTCAATGGAATTTCCCATGTTTCGACTTATGTTCAGTGCCTCTTGGCCCCGTTTCTGGGTACTACAGGCCGCAGTCTGCCTCAGTCTTTGCTCCCTGACACCAGGTATTTATACATGTTAATAAGACTTTTTCCCTCCTTTCCCTCCCATTCGCTTCCACTCCTCCAGGCTAAACAATCTCAACTCATTAAGCCTCTCCTTGTCTAAAAGGTGCTCTAATCCTTTAATCATCTTAGTGTCCCTTTGCTGGACTTGCTCCAGTCTGCACATGTCTCTCTTGTACTTGTGAGCCCAGAACTGGTGACATTGCTAGCTCATGTCCAACTTGTCTGCCAGGACCACAAGGTCCTATTCTGCAAATATGCTTTCCAGCCAGTTGACACCTACCCAGACTGTACTGGTGTGTGAGGTTATTCCTCCCTGGGTGCAGGCTTTGGCACTTCCCTTTGACCTTCGTGTGGTTCCTGTTGACCCATACTGTCAGTGGCGCTCTGAATGGCAGCACACCTATCTAATGCATCAACCACTCCTCATTTTGTGTCATCTGCAAACTCACTGATGATATACTCTGTCACATTGTGTGGAGCATAAATGAAGTTAAATAGCTGGCCTCAGTATCAACTGCTGAGTGTACCACTAGTGACTACTCTTGGGCTGGACTTTGTCCAGCAATAGTTAAATGAATGAAATAGAGAAGCCAGGGTGTGAATTTTCCGTATGCTGGCTGCATTCTTAGTAGCTCCCAAGTTCAGGGTCTTGTTTTCCCCACTTCCATAAGTACTTTAATTTTAGGAGTAGTTCACACAGCTGGACCGCCCAGCTGCGAATTACCATGTCCGTGTAAACAAAACTTCTGCTGAAGCTGACATCTGCAGTGATTGTGTTGCCAGTTTAGTTTAATGTGGGTCATGAAAATGTAAATGATCCTATACGCAGCAGGACGAGCCACCTAGGAGGAAAAAAAAAAAGGTATTGTTCTGAAGTGTTCAGAAGCTCTCACTGAAGACAGTTTTCCCTGGAACAAATCCAGAAAACATCTGTTATGTTGGATGGGGGAAACGGAGAGCACTCTAGTAAGAGGTTAAAAGCATCTGTTTTGTTTATCCTATGTCAGCCTTGAATCAAGCCATGGTGACTCTGTAATATCTCAAGAGGTGGTTATCTAAAGGAGAAGCTAAATAATCTAAGAAAAAGTGGGCAACAATAGATATAGATAGATAGTATGGATGCTCTTGATCAGAGTTGGAAAAAATATTTTGCACTCAGGCTTAATACTATTAAATATATCTGTATTTCCCAGAAGATTGAATAATTGCATCTCTGCTTGATGTCAATTTTATGAACGTCTATAGCTCTGCACACATCCAGAACTACAGCGAGCTTTTGTGCAAGCTTCACTGTATTCCTGTAACGAGATATGGGCACTCTGAAGGGATAGAGGAGTGGTAAGCACGTTCAGAATATTGATGGAAGAGCAGTACCACCTTCTTTGAAAAGCCAGCTATTGCTGTGTTTTGTGAAACATGGGACGCAACCTTTTTTATGTGGTGTCCAGGGTTTAGAGCACCAAATGAGGGAGACATTTTAGTAACTTTAAAAAAAGCCTTACCAGTTAGGATAAAGAACTTCTGCAGAAATTCGTATGTAAGTGTTATTAATAGCACATCAGTATTCATAGACTCTTTTCAGTATTTTGAGAATAGGGCTCTTTAAAAAATGGTAAGCAATTGGTTGCGTGTTTCTACACATCTAATAGCAGTCTGTAATTGCTACTGCTTTAAAATAAAATACTAATTTTAGTGTTAACATTTGTTGGAGATGTACAGTAATAAAGTTAAAAGTCTGCTGAAATGAGAAAAACAGATGTAGTAACTGAACTTTAAACCTGTCAAATGAGTGTAGAGTAGTCTTCTTAATTTAGGTTACTTCCCTGTATATTGTGTACATACAAGATGGCCACTCGAGGGCACCTTTGTATTTGGTTCAGCTGCTAATTTCCTAAATATATTGACGTGGTTTGATAACGTGCTCATTTTTTAATCTCCTGAATCTTCTGAGTGATAGCACCCTAAATTTCACGTTTAAATGGAAGATTAATACAGGTCTTAAAGCTTTAACTTGGCCCCTTTTTAATAAAAAGCTAAATAACAACATGCATTACATCAAGAGCAGGATCTTGGAAAAACTACAAATAAAAGTTCATGAAAACTTTATTTAGTACATTGACCTTAATGACCGTAAATATTTGTATGACTTATCTACTGTCAGAAATATGTTAGTACAAACTGATCTAAAGTAAAATCATTCTTATGTTTTGTATGTTGTGTTCTCTGATAGCTTCATTTAGGTCTTCTTTAAGCTTATGTTTTTCACTTGAAATCATAGTCTGATGCATAGAGTACATCAGAGCCATAGGGCCAAATACCATTTGTATTCATGCTTTTACATAAACTATTCATGTAGTGTATATTTGGATAGCATCACCACTAAATAATAACTTAAGAAATACTGTAGAAATTTGTAATGGACAAAACAGACAAGTAACACATTGCCATGTAAGAGGGGCAGGGAACTGGGGTAGTATTGTAAACCTGCAGATCCTTTCTTTTCTGATACTAGTTTTTCTGTAAACGAAAGAAATCTGTCTCAGAGCATAGGTGAAAATGAAGTCTTAGAGTACTATTGCACGTGTATGTATTTTCTTGCTCAGCTCTGAATGTACATGATGCTTTAAAAGACAGTATTGAGTTTCATGATGCAAAATAGTTATTTTTACTTTATCAGCTTTCTAAAAAGGAGTCCCAGAACACTAACAATGGAAAAGGATTCAAGAATTGCTAAAAGTAAAATAACTACAAGTCTTTTGGTCTGAAACGTGATCGAAATTTTGTGGACATCTGAGTAAAAATGTGGAAACTTAATAAACAGCTCCTTGCCTTCATTTCCGCTTTTAGGCAATTCTGAATTCACTTCTTAATCAAAAGACCCAACTACCCTTAAGTTAAAAACTAAAACGAAATATTCAGATGTTAGTTGTCAGTTTGCAGTACATTCTTAATGTGCACAAGCATGTCAATTCTCTTTTTCTAGCGCATGTGTGGTTGGTTGCAGGGCTTGCCATCAGTTTTGTCTGGTACTTTAAAGTGCTAATAATCAAGGATGTCTTAGTTGACAGCTTTCCAGAGCGTACTGCTAACATATGTTATCAGAGTAGATCAGTGTGTGCTTCTTTACTTGAAATCTGCAAAATAGCTAGAAATTGCTTTTTGGATTTTGTTATAGAAATTTAGGTGAATTTAAGGATGTGATCACAAGTGGGGGAGGTTTTGGTCACTTGTCTCTAGAGGCGGCAAATCTCACTCTTAGTACCTACTTGCTCAAATGTCTTTTTCCATTGGATCTAAATTAAACAAAGATATTTTCTATGTTTCCTGCTGTCTGCCCTACAAACTTCATAATTAGTGTCAGTATTGGCCAGTTTTTCTAGAAACCATTTTTTTAGCTTTTTTTCTCTTTGTTTCAACTGGAATATAACAATTGGATTAAAACCGACAAATTAGAAAAGTGATAACAGAAGACAATTATTGCTGTGGAATGGGATTTTTTTGAAAACCAGATTATTATTTTTTTTTCCCCTACACTAAAGAGGGGATGTCTGCTTATAAACAACAGTATTTTCAGGTACTTAGACTTAGACCCAGGCATGGAGTAGATCTTTCTTTACTGATGCTTCTGATCAGGTTTATAGAAATAAGTCATTATTAATAAAGGCTGATAAATACCAAATAGAAAACCCATATGTCACTTTGATGTGGGATTACATAGTCCTGCTTTGCAGTGATCTCAGTCTCCTAAAAAACAGTTTTAAAATTATTATTAAAACCTTGGTTGGCAATCCTGAGTGATGATCAGGGTTCCGCTATAAATATTTAAAGTGCATTTATGGCTTTCAACTAATTTAAAGGCAGTTTCACCAGGACTGAGTGCAGCACTTGATGCGGGAGAGTGGGATGCATTTACCTGTCATGGGTGAGTGGTTTGATCCGGGGGTTAGTCTAACCTCGGCGCTCCCACTACTGACCACGGATGTAGAAATAGGTCACTGAGCAGATGCTTTCTCATTTGCCATTTGTTGGCAAGCTAATGGATCTCTTTTGACTATAGACGGGAACAGCTCTACGAGCTGCTTAATCACTGCAGTGGTTTTAAAAACAAAGATTTACTGGAAACACAAGCCAGCAGCACACAACTTATTGTCAACCATTCTTTCTTATCAGTGTTTCATCTCTTCAATAACTGATATCCCCCATAGCTAATAGTATGTCTCCATTGCAAACAGGACGTAGAAGGTATTAATACTAACTTTGAATGGTCTAACCTGCATTTTGGCAACGGAGTCATCAGAATAGCATCAAAGTTGTTTAGGGTTGACTTACGCTAATGATAAGGATTAGTTGCTGAGGTTTTTGCTATACGTTACATCTGTAAAGCATGCTGCAGTTTGAAAATAGGAACGTACCACAGCCTGTCAAAGTAGGAGTTGGGGGGACAGTATAAGGGCAAAAAAACCCTGTGAGGTTTTATTGACATCTCAGAATATCAAGGAACTTCACTGATTTGCTGAAATACATGGTTAGTTTGGGTTAATAATGAGCATTTTGAAATCTCGTGAAAATCAAGCACTTGATGACTAAGGTGTTAGGTTTTGCCTCATGCATCTGTAATAATGACTTGGATAGTAGTGAAAATTCAGTCTTCTAACTGAAAAAAATCCCAAGATAATAAAAGAACACCCTTGTATTGCATTGTTATTATAATTTTTAGTTTTATTTGGTGCTGGTTCTGGTATATGGACATGACAGAGTACGACACCTGAGCTCAGTCGAGGAGCGGAGTAGCTGGCACTGCAGGGACTCGGTTCTAGCTGGAGACCACTGCCTATCGCTGAGGCTCCTCTGCTCGCTGAGGCTCCTCTGCACGCAGCATGGGGCATGCCAGCCTGCTCCCAGGGCAGGAGGCAGCTGGTTCATTGCCAGCAGGGAACCTTAACAGGGCTACCAGGTCAGCTGTTCCTTAAGCATTGGTTTGCCCCAGTGGCAAGTATTTTTCCAGGCTTCTCTGGTACCCTAATCAGCTCTTAATAGTCTGACTGCTTAACCACTCACCACGATGGATTGCACCAGCCTCCCTTTTAATCCTGTTTTATGTTTAGCTTTATCCAGCCACTCAGTTTGACTTGATTGGATTTTTTCATTCAGATTTCCTTATCTGGCGCAGCATGGTAGATAACAAATTCAACACGATGCAGTGGTGATAAAGCTGTTCAGCAGCCCGAATTCATGCTATTGCTTTCATTATATGAACTTAATCAGTTCTTTATACATTGTAATGTATCTTCTCTTAAAGATTAGCTTCAGTCATATGCCTTTTGTACTCTCGCTCAGTTGAATATTTGCATTTGTGAAGTGTGTTTTCAAGTGCTGGTTTTAGCCTGAAGTGAATGTAGTGCTGCTGTTTGTCTTTAAACATTACGCTTGGGCATTTCTCAACTTGTACATCCTGTTCCATATCCCAGGCTAGATGGCAAATGCTTTTCAGTCTGGCTCCTTCTTAGAATTTGCATGACGCTTCTCCATTACTTGATTTGCAAAACTATAATTACTTTCAGGCGTTCATAGGATTACCTTACCTCAGGTTAGATAATCCCTTAATTTATGAAGATGATATGCAGATTGAGAAGAACTGTTATAGGAGGATGGAAATGTGACGCAAACATCTATAATGCTAATTTCCTCCCAACCCCCAAATGAAATTCTGCTTACCTGGTTCTGTGTGGTGAGTAGCTGTTACTGCTGTTCGCCCATGAGAGCTATCAAGTGTAAATTCTCTTAAAATCTGAAGCATACAAAAGAATGCAAAAAAAACTCCACCAAACAACCAAAATCCCACTTTATCTTTAGAAACTTGAAAGTATATCTAAGTTGTTCCATTATCACAATTTCACACATTTGCATTTAATCGAAATCTTAGTAAGGAATGTGGTGTTAGACCTCATAGTTTAATATATGTATTTACTTAATCATTTTCCTGACATCTTTATTTGACTACAATGTGGTGTAATCAGAATAAACAGGTTCCCTGTGTTCCTATAGCAACAGAATGCTACAGTTTGAGAAACTGCTTCGTTGCAGCCGATGTATCCATAACTCCTCTAATAACCTGAGGATTTTAAACAGTAAATTTAAAAATGAGGATTCTGTTTCATATTTCTGCAGGTAAAATTTGGTTAAAAAAAATGGAACCTTATAAATATCTTTCCTGAAGCTCTACACCACCTTCCAGGATAGAGATAGTTTCTGAGTTTGTACAAATACTGAATATATATATATTCTGTGAATATTCCATCTATATAAGATGTGGTACTGGTAGGATTTTCTGTAAGATATACAGGGTATTTAGACATGAGGTAGGGTGGTGTTTTTTTTTTTGCAGCTTTCAGTTTCCTTTTACTGCAAGCTGTTTTCTTTTTTTAAACTAAGTAAAAACATGTCATCTAAATTGGTTATTTCGATCCAACATAATGACCTGCTATATAATAGCTTCATTTATTTTTAAATTTTCCTTGTAGATAGTAAAGGTGATACAAGACAGTGTAGAAGTGTCAGCTTTATAGCTCTGAAGATCTTCTACATGTTTGGTAAATGTAATTCAGTGGTGTTTTTGTAGTAAGGGGAATAGAAAGATAATGTTTCCATTAAAGTGATCAACTATGCATAAAGAAATAGGATGGGAAGACATATGAAAATGCATTTTGAGAAATCCTATTTTCTTTAGCAAACTGCATCTGTTGCATAAATAACTTACACCTTTTGGATAATTCTGGAAGTCCGGTGGTGCTAATAGTAATTTTACATGCTGTTTCCTAGAAAAGAATTATCACCTGTCTTGGAGGTTCTGGCATCCTGCTACTAGAATGCAGCTTTATATTAACCCTAAGGTTTTTACTCATTTGGAGTGCTCTTAGAGAAGAGTTAATCAGAACTTTAATTAATGTATAACTTTCAGAGTTATTTTGCATTCCTCTTAATAAAAATATTCTGTTACAGTGAACAAGAACAAAGGCACTCTCTTCTCTCCCCCTCCCCTGGGACAGTGTGCCTTCATGCTTCAGGACATTAATATTTCAATAGTCACACTGGATAAAATTGAACAATGGATGAAACCTAATTATTTTTCTTAGGCCTGTGATATGATCTTATCCAGGTTCATTTTCTTATATTCTATTCTAGTGAATTTCATTATAAGTCACTCATTCCTACCTGACAGATTTCCTTTAAAAATCATGCCGATAAAAAGAAAAAATAATAAAAAAAAAAAAGCTGTCTCCTCTTTTTGTTTCTTCTATGTTGTATTTTTTCCTCCCACCCTCAAAATTATTGAAAAAAAAGAAGAGTGAAAATCATGTCTCTTAACTGCCTCTGCTCCCTCCCTTCCCAGCTGTTCTTGCTTATTTTCTTTCTCATTTCTTTCCTCTGTTTTGTACAGATACCCTCTTCTGATGCTGCTCAGCCTTTGACATCCTCTCCTTCTCTGCAAGCTGCTGCTGAGAAGAGCAAAGCAGAGGTATATTGGTTTTGGGTGTAACTTGTCAGGTTACTGCTTTGCACAAATGTTTACATTTCTGTAGAGTAATTTCACTGAGCTACCTAGAGAATTTGAATTGCTGGTAATACTTCAAGCATTTCAAATACTACTTGTTTCCTGTACTAGATAAATGAAAAGATACAGTGGGACAAAGCACATGCGTGATTGTTACCTCTTGCTTTTTATATGTCAAAATTGTGGTTCTGCTCTGGTTTAGTGTCACAAAACTATGGAAACACCATTTCGTTCCCAGCTAATGGGCATGAGTGACATTGTGCTGTCTCCTCAGGAATAATTTTTGGTATCTTTTTTTATATTACTTGCTTGTTTCAGATTCTCAATGGTCAGTACTGTTCCAGCCATTTAGTTCAATCTCCTTGGAGATAAATTCGGTGACACTTCTGTTAACTCATACTGGTTTTAATATCCCTTCTAGAGGGGCTATATGTGTATGTGCTGACATTACATTTACTGTTTAGAGGGGCCTTTGGAAAACTTAACACACAAACAAGTAGTAGATGAGGCATCATTTTTATGAACTTTCACTAAATGTCACAATTTGCAACAATAATGAAATACGTTTTTTTTAGAATGTGAATGCACATTAGGCTCTGTCGGATACTTCACTCTAAATTGAGACTGTATACAATGTATGAAATAACTTCTGATCTAAATGTAAATTCTAAACATAAATCATGGTTTTTTTTCTTCCAAATACAGGAAAATTTAGTCAGATGTTATAAATTATTTCAGTTCAGCTATATTTAAACATTAATTAAAAATTAAATTATACTCTCATGGACTAGACCACAAGCCTTGGTGAATTTGACATGTTTTTTAAGTTGTAGCAAGAATTGCAGGAGCCACTTAGAATGAAACTCACCTTTCCTTTCTTACCCACCTCTCTTGATACATTCAAATTTGAAAGTTCCTCTGTGTAACTAGTATGCCATGTTAGAAATGAATCTTGGGGGAAAAAAAAACCCAAATAATTTTTGCTTAGAATTTAAGACCAGTATAAAGCCAATTTCATTTTATTAGTGCTTTTTGACTGCTTTTGCAAGTAATGAACACTTGAGTTGAAGTTCTGGCATGAATACAGCATCTGAGAAATGTTTTTATTTAGTCTGAATTCATTTTTATCTAATGGGGCTGAAGCGCAGAAAGCTTGTGTATTGAAATTGTGAAGTGTGAAGATGAAGCACTTGCAGGTTTTCAAGTCCACGGTGAAAATGAAGTGAAGGAAAGTAAAGTCACTGGGAATTGAGAGAGTCCCTGTAGGCTTTGAGAGGTGTGGAGGCAGAAACATGGGTGAACAGTTTATTTTAAGTCTTCACATATTCACTATGAAGCTGTCAGGGATTTGTTAAGGGCAATGAGACGCATTCATTTATATTTGGTTACCTTTACGGAGTGTTTGCCATGTGAAACTTACTGCAAGCCCTCCTCGTTCTCAAAGTCCTGAAGAATAAAAGTTTCCAGATACTTTTTCCTCTAGAAGTGACATTTCTCTAACAAAACATATTTTAAAAAATGTGTTGAAGTCAAGCTGGAAATCAGGACATCCTGAAGATGATCGTATGCAAAAAAATTAACTCTTTCACGTAAACATATTCAAGTAAACTTAAGGTACTGTGTTTGAAAAGTAAGTGTATTGTTACGACATTTCCAACAACCTTTCCCAGGAGGAGAGGAAACAAATCACAGTTATTTAAGATGTAGAAAAGCTTCTACCGGAGAAGTGATTAGGTTTATTTAAATTATTCAACTTGGGAAGGTGTGAGTGGGGACAGGGTATGAAAGACTTTGGAAAAGTTAATGCTATGGCGGTATATTTGTGTGCAGTACATGATTACAGTCACAGAACTTGGGGAGTCTTTAGAATGCAGGTTGGTACTGGGATCGGTGACACAGTAATGGAAGAAAGGCTAAGCCTTGTTTGAAAGGCATGGCTATGCATTTGTGATCTCAGTTCAGTAAGCCTCCAAGTCTCCGGTTATTATGATGGCCTCAAAATAAAACGCTGCTGTATACTTGTCACAGTCGTATATACAGACTTTTTCTGGAAGATACGGTGTTGGCTGGACCTCTGGTTTGGACTACTATGCTTATTTTTTTATTCCTAATGTTCGCTAAAATCTAAGTTAGTATCTGTTTATTTTCTTCAAAACAGACATTCCAAATTCCCCTTTTCTTCCGTTTTCATGACTGTGGTCATTGCTTTCTGTTGCTTGAGTGACACCCACATTTAAGCAGGTGCTTGGTGTGATAATCTCACTTCCCAGGATCTGAGTGTTCAGGTTATGAAATAATTTCATCAGCCTGAGGAAATAATTTCACAGGGGTTAATTGGGACTTGAGTTACCTCAATTGAGTAACACAAATCCACCTGGTAAATATGGTGAAAGTTTTGGAAATTGATTATTTGAAGTTGCAAAGGATACATTACTTGTGTCCCACCATGCCTGGTTGCCCCCGAAGAAACCAGAAGAAAACCCGTCTTCATCTTAGTGTTAGAACTATTTTAACCAAATGTCATGTTACACAAACTTAAAAATTACATATATTGGATGTTGGAAAGAAAAAAAACCCAACTTTTTGACAGAAATGTGTATCTTAGTAAGCTGTTTTATTTTTAATGCTGGAGCTGCATGGACAGTTATCTAACCTCTCAACCTTCCTTCTAATTTTGGGAAACTTGCTAAAAAATAGTGTTTTGTGGAACAAAGCTGTTTTGAAGCTTTGAACAGAGGGATCAGAGTCTAATGACTGAAACAACATTTAGGAGCTACTGTCTTATGTCCTTTATGGTAAACTCTTGTTCCATCCACTTTAACATTGAAGTATACTCACTAGTACTATACTGTAGTTGTACAAGGTAAATGCAGATAGATTACTGGGTCTAAAAATCACTACTAACTCTGTGTCAAAGCAATTACTTGCCTAAAAAGTCTTCTGTATATTATGGTGCCTTAAGGAATGTTTTACGCTTTCCTTCAGTCAGTCTGCAATATTGCCCTATTTATTAATTCAAAACTGAAATGAATAAACTTCTGAAATGTCATTATGATGCATTCAAAGTAAAGGGATCTCTTATGTTTTCTCTTTCTGGAACAACTTCATGTCTTATGACTCAGCAGGTCTGGTGTATGGTACAAGTCAACTTTCACATTCAGGAGTGTTTTTTTAAGACTACTAGATTAGCTTTTAGAATTAGTTACTGTCTGCAGAAAGCTGTATGCAAATTACCTTGCTATAGTTTTTTGGTCAGACTGGCATATGTCCTAATGACAGGTTATCAGAGTTAACGAAGTACTTGCAGATGGTTTTTTCTTTTCAGTTCTATTTAGCTTGGGAGAAGCAACACTGGTTCTTTTTTCCTTCTGTTTATAAGAAATGCAGGTGAGCAGGTGAAATAGTGAATGTATTGAATTCTCAAGAGTTACTATACTTTTAGTACTACTATTTGAGCAAAATGAGTCACTTTGGGAAGCAGAGCAGATAGAAGCATAAACTCTGAATTGAAAAGGAGTAACTCAAGATCTCAGTATTCTATATGACTGTAAACATTCAATGTGTTTGCAAATGCATTGTTATTGACTACCAGCAAAATGCCTTTTTTTTTCAGAAGGAAAAAGAAAAAAAGAAAGAAGAGAAAAAGAGAGAGAGAGAATCAGAGAAACCATCAAAACAATTAACAGTTGAAAAGGTAATAATTTTTTTTTCCAGTTATTTTAAAGATTATTCATAGTATTAGACATGTACAAAGATTTGAAAAAAAAAAAAAAAAGAAATTTGAGGGGTGTGTGTGTACATGTGTGCTTATATGTATGTGTGTGTGTATATGAATAGTAATCTTGATAATCCACATGAATGATTTACTTGTGCTGTTGCTTGCATACAGAGATTGGTTGACCATACAATGAGAAATGTGTTTGGGGGAAGAAGGGAGTTAAGATTAAAGATTTAAGCTCAGATAATTTGGGCTTTTAAGATGTACCATTGCTATTCTTGGCACAGAAAAATTTCAGTTTTATTGAGGTCTGTATGATCACCTACTACTGTCCTTCATAAAGTAATCCATTTAAAAAATGAGTATATAATTTGTAGAATTGAATTAATAACTCTAGTCTAGGTAACTTGAAAATATTCAACTAGGTCATGTCACAAAACATGACAGACAAAGCAGTTAAGGTGTTTGTTTATGCAGCTATATTAAAGCAAAATGAGCAGCCTTAGCAGCGTAAGTACAATTAAAATTTCATGTACACTTCTGTATAGAGTTAATATTCAACAAAAATGGAATTAGTAATTTAAGTATTAAATACAATAATTTCTTCTAAGACAGATGTCCTCTGTCAGATGATGTGAATCCATTAGTATGTTCTGATCTGCAGTGTAGTCTGCAGAATGCATTGGAGTCTCCATCTGTCAGTTTAGTCCCCAATAGTGCTGTGTTACAATTATGAAAAATGTTGTGTATTCATACATTATGATTGCAGATGTATTTCTAGTTCAGTTTTCAAATAGAAGTTTTTTATTTTGCATAATAATACAAGAGACAAAAATATGGGCATACTTGGAGGGGAAAAAAAACCCTCCCCAATACAATTATCTTTTTCTTGAAATTAGAAAGCAGTTTTGGAATAAGTTAGCACAGAAGCAAACTTTCTTATGACAATTTGCGTAGCTTCACTGCGCTAGTGGAAAAGGATATGCATGTTCATATGGTAGGAGGTTAAAGCATATTTATGGATGACAATAAAAATATTAAAATTGTTGATTATTGAAGTTTCACAAGGTCATCGAGCCAAATTAGATTTTATTCCTGTTCTTAGAACAATATACTTTAGTTATAAAGGCTAAAAACATTGCTGTGGTTTGGAAATCTTAACTTTCTAAAGCCAAAGGTCTAGTTTTGGTCTGGGGGACAGAGGGTTTTCCTTTGCAAGGGTGCCTGAACCTTGTCACATGGCTGGGAATACTTGGTTAGATGAGGAGAAAAGACGACAGTGCATAGTTACAGCTGAGAGACGACCCTAATATGTGAAATAAAAACCAATTCAAATGCCACTGATTAGATTTACATTTGAAATGTCATTAGATTACCAGTTAATGATTAAGCAAGTAAAAAGAAGTGTTTTGATTTCTAAATGCTTGTACTACAAAATGTGGAATTTGGTAAATATATCTGCATTAGATAATAGTGCTGTTGTAACAGCTGCAAAATGTTTGAAATACTGCAGCATATTTTATTTCATTATTAATGTGTCAGCACTGATTGCTCAAATGGAACTCATCTGCGTGTCATCTTTTTAATTTAAGAGATTCTTTAAGCTCGGGCTTTTCAAGACTTAAAGATCATTCAAAATAAACTATTTTTACGCACAGCCTATAAACTTTAGACATTTTAAAATCACAGTTGCTTTCTAGAATCCAAAGGAAAGAGACCAATACAAATGCTTGCGTTTCCAGTGGAAAGTACTGGTGAGACAGAAGATCAAAAGGTTTTATTTTTCTGTATGTAGTAATACATTGCTGCTTTTGCAGTGTGATTCTGCTTCAGGGAGCTGATAAACATTAATATTCTTCTTAGTTTGACTAGTAATGATACGCTTCACATCTGGTTAGAGAAATATAGGCTATTTTAAATATTGTATGTTGAATCAGTAGGGGAATGCTGGCATCTTGACCATAGTATCATGTTTTTAGCAACCACATCAAGCAGTAGATGGCTATTTATCCCAGTTCTTAGCTTTCTGGAGAAGGAAATAGAATATGAGAATTCTTTGGACGCTTCATATGTGAAGTCACTGGTCGCCTTTATTGCAGCCGTGATATACCTCCAGTCTAGACATTCCAGGCTTGGGAAGTTAATGAATTAAAAATACTTGACCAAGCAGTTGGCATTTCTGCCACAGTTTTGAGACTTCCCTTGATTAAGGTAATTCAAGCAGTGTTTTAGACATCCTATAGAAGAATCAATAAAGATTGAAAAAAATGGCAGGCCTTAAACTGGTAAAAAAATGAAACTATAGAAAACTTCAGATCTCTTTACAAGTGTCATGTACTCCTGCAAGTCTTAAGTTCCTAGTGTCTTCTTTTTTACATCTTCTATTGAGTTTAAGTTTCTTCGCTCTTAAGAGTACGCATCCTAAAAAATTAAAATGTTCACACTTAATTCTCATGTTCTGATCTCTGCTTCACAGAACTGACTAGTCTGCTTCTACATCCACGTAAGAGCCTCTCTCCGGTGACTAACTGATCTTTAGCATTTGACAAGCTGAATGTCTAGCGTGATTTCTGTTGCATTTTCAAATATCGCTGAAAGCTTGTAACATTGATTTAGTAAACTGTATTATTCCAATTTTGTGTTAATGTGCCAGGTAATATTGGCATAAAAGATACTTTGATTAGCATGCTTTGATAAGTAAAAAGAACAGAAAACATCTATTAACTGATTTAACAATAGTGGGCTTTCTTACTGAAATTGCTTTTTGGTAAGAATCATCGTGTCCTTAAAGCGGGTTTTGTGGGAAACACTTTTTATGAACATTCGAGTTGGAGACAGTGATTTTGGATGTAGAGTAGAATTTCCTGAAGATCAGAGAGACCTACGGCAGAACAGCGAGTAGCAAGGATGCTTGTTTGACTCTGTTTTTCTGGGCTGTTCCACTTTCTGTGACAAAATTACTGGGTAATTTGTGATATAACAAGATTTTACTATGTCAGCTACAGATCCAGTCTAGTGCAGTGATTAGCATTTTATTGGAAGCAGCCAGCAATGTGATGTTCCCCATCAGATCTGCAGAATTCATGATAAAATGACATTGCCAAGCTACTGGCAGCTGTAATGGTTTTTCTCAGTCTAATTGAAGAAACTTGAGAAAATTGCATAACTTACCCACAATCCTTCTTCCCCCTCTCCCCTCAAGTTTCCTCAGTGCTTAAAATAACTTTATCCTTACAGTTACTTTGGAGAAAAAGAAAGAAAAAATTGCAAGAAAACTGCTGGAAGAATTATTATACAGTTCTTCATGACATGAAACCTGGGGCCAGGTTATGTGGGACTGAGATTTCCAGTCAAAGCCCAGCTTGTTTGCAAGCAACAGAAATGCCAATTTTGGCAATACAAAAATATGTCACATTACAAGAATAAATAATCAAATTGAGCTAATCTCACCCTTCTTACGGGCCAATAGCAGGAGTAATAGCACAAGGCAGACTGTCATGCAATGAAAGCAGTTTTTAGGTGTTGTGTACACACAATTAAGATTAAGAGACTTTACATTGTCTAAAAAAATAAATCTGATACTTTAAGAGCTCATTTCAGTAGTGGGGAGGGAAGAAAGTCAGTAGTTTGACCACCAAACTTATGTGTTTTGGTGATGGTAACAGATGAAAATTTTTAATTTGTAGGTGAGAAAAATCAGCTAGGCTTTTAATAGCCATTTTTTAAACTTCTTCATCCTGTCCACCCTTTCATCAGCTGCTGAGGATGTTTCCCTTCTTACTAATTATTCTTTTGCACGGCTGAAATTGGTGAAATTTCCCAAATTAGCCTTTGGGGGTTTTTTTGTTTTGCCTTTTTTTTTTCTTTCTGTCTTTCTTTCTTTTTCTTTCTTTTCTGCCTAAGTTGACTAAACAAGTTCTCCATTGGGGAGCAGAGTAAACCACTAAACTTTTATTTCTAGTATGTTTGCTGAGTAGGATTTTTCTTCATCCTTGTGCTCAATTTACATTCGTTTGGTGACTGTAAAAAGCATATGTAGCCTACATATTCTACTGGCATGTGAGGGAGCTACCAAAGCCTCCGAATAATTTTCTCAACTAAAATTTAAACTGTGCGGTTGATCTAGGTAGAGTTTCTGCTTATAGCACAGAGGAGCACTTCAGGTAAGCTCCACACTGCTGCTTCATGCTCTGTGTGTACCCCATCCACCTTGTACCTGTTTTCCGCTGAAAGAGCATGGAAGGGAAGGAGATAGGGTGCAGTCCAGTCATCCGGGCTGAGTGATCAGGACTATGAGGGACATGGTTGGGACATGACCAGTGTGTGAACTGGGGAGATTGTGTGCCTCAAGGATAAACAAGAGCTGCAGAGAATGGGCTGAGGAAGACTGTGTTTGCAAATGATCAAATGGTATAAGGAATAATACTACATTTAGAAAAGGCACCTGCATTACACTATTTAGAAAAGAGAACTTGGATTGAGCTGTATGAATGACTTGTTGAATTTCAGAGCAACTAGGACAATTCTAGGTTTTATCAAGACATACTTTTTTATGTCCATCTGCAGTACAAACTCAGACAAAAAAGGCATAACTAGGTATGATGTCTTGAGGCTTTGGAGTGCTCCCAAAGTAAAGGGAGAAAATGCATATACCTAAATGTTCAGATTTTTGTAGGTTTCAACTTTTATATAGTCTAATTTTTAAATGAAGAAAACCTGACGTGCATCGGTGCTAGCAATCCAGAATTAAGCCAGTAGTGATTTGGAAAACTGTCTGTGGAAAACTTGGCAAGCACTTCTGATATCCAAAATTAGAAAGTTCAGCTAAGTCCATGGCACTGAATGCTTTGGAAGTGTTTGGGTTCAGCACTGTGTAGCTTTCTATGGTGTTTGTTTTAGAGGTCTCACATCAGTTGAAGACTTTCATGAGAATATTGTGATGATTTCACTGTAAAATACTGCATATTGAGGGCCATAGTTACTGTGAAAACACATCTAATTTATTGAAAGTAAGCCCTTTTAAGACAAGATTGTGTTGTATTGGGACAGTAAAATCAAATGGTTAGGATGTAAAGAACAAACTTTTTTTTTTTTTCACAAACTACTTGTGCTTTTGCAAACTAATATTCGCATTCAAAGTTAAGACACTGTTCAGCAGAATGAAAACATCAGGATGATGAATGTTTCTGAAGGATTGCAGCAGTTAAACTTAACTGAAGTACTATTTGACACTGAGTTTAGTTTGTTTTATTATATTGCATTTTGAGTTTGAAATTGGCTCTTGTTTGTATATAGAGTTGATTTAAGTGACAGGAATGGGTCAGTTAAAGGTTATCTTTCAATGGTAGTATATCAAATGCTGTTTTTCTTCCCCAAACTGGAGACTGAATTGCCAGCTTAAACTCAGCAATAACAGTGAGCTGCTGCCTCTCAGTCAGCTGGTACCAGCCAGCACCAGATGGCCAGTGTTAAGGAGGTCCTGACATAAGTTTATTTGCATTTCAAAAGTGCTGGAGAACCCCTCAAATAAAAGTAAGGGCAAATCATATTAGCAGCTTTTCCCGTTCATACAGGAAAAACAGTCAAATATTCATTTAACGAAATAGGAAGAATTTAATGTAGCTTATTAGGGCAGTGTGTGTTTTGTTTGTTTTCCCCCAGAGACAGCTAAAACTCCCACAGAAATCAACCTGTCTGGGCAAGTGAGACAAGAACTATCAGTCCCTATTAGTTCTCTGGGGATGTTTTTTACTCAGCCAAAGTTTTCCAAATTATCATCCTAATCATTTTGTACAAGGAGAAATAAGCTGGAGCAAATAGTGCTCTAGTGTTTTTCATTGTGCAAATGAGTGGAAGAATGTCCAGACTTTGCGGGTAACAGAGAAAGTCTGGAGGAAGGAAGACTTTCCCTTGGTTGAAGAGGAACAAGTTAGAGAGCAATTGGGTAAACTGGATATCCAGAAGTCCATGGGGCCTGAGGGGATGCACGCGCTAGTGCTGAGGGAGCTGGCGGAAGTCATTGCTGGGCTGCCCTCCATCATTGAGAGGTCCTGGAGAACAGGTGAGGTGCCTGAGAACTGGAGGATAGCCAATGTCACTCCAGTCTTCAAAGAGGGCAAGAGGGGTGACCCGGGAAACTACAGGCCGGTCAGCCTCACCTCCATCCCTGGAAAGGTGATGGAACAGCTTGTTCTGGGTGTCACCTCCAAGCATCTGGAGGNGGATGAGGGGAGGGCAGTGGATGTTGTCTACCTTGACTTTGGCAAGGCTGTCGACACTGTCTCCCACATCATCCTCACAGGCAAGCTTAGGAAGATGAATGGACAGTGGGGTGGATTGAGCAGTGGCTGACAGGTAGAACTCAGAGGGTCGTGGTTAGTGGTGCAGAGTCTAGTTGGAGGTCAGTAATGAGTGATGTTCCTCAGGGGTCAGTACTGGGCCCAGTCTTGTTCAATNCAGCAAGTTTGCTGATGACACAAAACTGGGAGGGGTGACTGACACGCCGGAAGGCTGTGCCACCATACAGTGTGAACTGGCCAGGCTGGAGAGTTGGGCGGAGAGGAACCTAATGAAATTTAACAAGGGCAAGTGTAGGTTCCTGCACCTGGGGAGGAATAACCCCATCCATCAGTACGGGTTAGGGGCTGACCTGCTGGAGAGCAGCCCTGTGGAAAGGGACCTGGTGGACAACAAGATGACCATGACCCAGCCATGTGCTCTGGTGGCCAAGACGGCCAATGGCATCCTGGGGTGCATCAAGAAGAGTGTGGCCTGGAGTTCATCCTCTCCCANGGGCTGACCTGCTGGAGAGCAGCCCTGTGGAAAGGGACCTGGTGGACAACAAGATGACCATGACCCAGCCATGTGCTCTGGTGGCCAAGACGGCCAATGGCATCCTGGGGTGCATCAAGAAGAGTGTGGCCTGGAGTTCATCCTCTCCCAGTCCAGTTCTGGGCTCCCCATTTCAAGAAGGACAGGGAACTGCTGGAGAGGGTCCAGTAGAGGGCTACTAAGATGATTAGGGGTTTGGAGCATCTTTCTTATGAGGAAAGGCTGAGGCACTTGGGTCTTTTTAGTCTAGAGAAGACTGAGGGGGGATCTTATCAGTAC
This sequence comes from Ibidorhyncha struthersii, assembly GCA_013398815.1. Taxonomy (NCBI): domain Eukaryota; kingdom Metazoa; phylum Chordata; class Aves; order Charadriiformes; family Charadriidae; genus Ibidorhyncha; species Ibidorhyncha struthersii. The sequence continues at coordinate 257,602 of VZSZ01011831.1, read as the reverse complement.
TTATAAATACTTCAAGGGAGAGTACCAGGGGGATGGGAACAGTCTTTTTTCAGTGGTGCCCAATGATAGAACAAGAGGTAATGAGCACAAACTTGAACGTAGGAAGTTCCATCTAAACATGAGGAAGAACTTCTTTCCTTTGAGGGTGGCAGAGCACTGGCACAGGCTGCCCAGAGAGGTTGTGGAGTCTCCCACTCTGGAGACATTCAAAACCTGCCTGGACGCCGTCCTGTGCAACCTGCTGTAGGTGACCCTGCTCTGGCAAGGGGGTGGGACTAGATGATCTCCAGAGGTCCCTTCCAACCCTGACCATTCTGTGATTCTGTAATGAAAGCCTGCAAAATTTTTTGTGTCCACTTAAACACCACTTTGGTGGAAGTGATATATTTAGGTGTTTACTTTTAAGCTGTAGGAATAAGTTGACTCTACAAATATTGACCTGAATGATAATTTAAATATAGAATTACATTCTATATATTCTAAATGTTTGCTTTATTTTGATACCATATTGATGATATATTTGTTAAATCACTTGAATAGTTGTTAATAATATGTTTCACTAGAGTTCTAAACATTATTTGCCTTTCTGAGCGATTTCATTTTTTAATGTTTTTTAAATATAAATTTATTTTTTATATAAATTTAAATGCTAATGTATAAGCAATCAAGTGTATATCAGAGGAACAGAAAAATAGAAACATGTTTTGCCCTCTGGTTGAATACATAATCTTATTTGTACTCTTAGTCCTTGTTTTCACAAATTCAGACGAAGTAGATATGAGTTAAAGCTCAGGAGTTAGGAGTATGTGACAAGACTTAGGACAACCTGTTTCCCTGCCTCCTACCCCTACGGACAGTGAAGGGTTTTAAGGCTTCTTGTTTTCTCAGTCTGCATTTCATGGACCTGTCCCAGCCTGGTTTTATATTTCTAATCATACCTTTTCAGTCTTATGGAAGAGATCAGATTCTTTTTGGTTCTTTGGTTGTGTCTAATGCTAATCCGGAGAAAGGCAAATCAAAATAGATTCCTCATGAAACTGTGCAATTCATTCCCTTTGCAGGTAACAAAGAACTCCTTATGTTTGAGGATTGCCTTGAAAAATAGTCTTACTTAATTGTCATGGCTTGTGTTACGCATTGGGAGTTGTAGACAAAGAAATTGGGAAATAGATATTGCAGGTAGAAGGAATTGAAAGAAAACCCTTTTTTTGTCAGATGGGAAGAAGGGTATCTGTCTTTTTAGTGTTGGAAAAGCAGACAACCTACAGGAAAGGTATCACGTTTTTTTCCTCAGCCCAGTGTGTATTCTCTGTATCGTGCTGATACAGAGACCTCTCAACTCTGGTCTGCAGCAGAACAGTATTTTAATGTGGAACGTTTGGGGTTCTTTTTAATAATTCTATAGAAATGGAATCTTAAAATTATGAGAACAAGCTAGGTTTTGGGCTGCTTTGGTTAAATTGGCCTTTAACTTGGCAAAGTATTTTTAACAAAAAGGTAGTGCTAAGTGTGCTTAGTTCTAGTTGATCCTCAGTTATATTTTTGCTCCACGCAGGCTCAAAACCTAAAACTGCCCTGGGTTTTCAGTTGATAATACTTATTAACAGATGGCATTTTCAGGTTTCTCCTGCTTGCTTGTGATAAGCTTCACCTTTTTTCCTGGTGACTTTGAGACAATTAGGAAGGCAACATCTTATTCGTGGATGGATGCTATCTTTAAATAAAAACATCTACATGACCAAGTCTTATTCATTCAGAGACATTTGAAACCACAGGAGCATGCATGACTGAAGTGCAAATATACAATCTCATCTAGAAAGTTTTATAAAAATTATAGTACTAGTTAGGAGATGGTGTACAATCAATCAAATGTGCAAGAACAAAAAGCATGACATTTTTACAGAAGTGGTACTGATATGTGGAGCTGAATGTAAAGAAGGGTAAGGATTGGATGAGATGAAGTTGATAACGGGAAAAAGACATTTAATTTAAATAGTGTCACTCAAAATATCTTGTTTTGAATAATAGGCTTCCTTTATTTTCCTAAAATAATGTAAGTGTTGGAGCACGAGCAAAGCAATCAAGTGTCTTTGTGTGTTTTGTTTCATTTTACTGTGCTTAAGCTGGAACATGTTTCAGATCCTCAGGGGAGAGATTTCACTCCAGCGTGTGACCATCAAGATAGGGCACTGGGGTAGTGGGAGGCACTGTCAGTTGGGCAAGTCTTACTTAAGAGTAAAGATGGTAACTCCGTTTTCCATAAAAAATAATTTTAGATGCCACTGACAATATTAAAAAGCTCCAACATTAGTTTAAGCTTTATATTGTTTAAAAACAATAACAAAATGCTGTAAGATGTTTTGACAAGCTTTCAAACACTGTCATACAACTTTCGATGTCTTCCAGTTTAAATTCATAGTTGACATAGGTATTGGTTGTGTGGCTTTTTACTAAAACGAATAAGAGTATTTATTTGGACTATTGAATGTGTTATGTTTTGATAGTTGTGCATGGCACAAGAACAGTTGCATAGAAAACTTTATGGCTCCGGTGTTTATCCTGTTACATAATTATGTCGTCACAAAATTAACTCAAAGGTATTTGGAAGATAGCACTGTAACTGTGGTAGAGGTAAAAGCAACATGAGGTAGAAGCAGAAGCTTTTAACACAATTTGAAGTCAACAGACAAGTTACTCACTTTAGATAATTTTGTGAGATAAGTATGGTAGAAAATTAAATCACTAGTTACCTAGTTGTTCAAATAACTAGCATCTCTTTAATGCTGAATTCCTTATGGGTCAGTCAGCACTGTTAACCCATCTGCAATTAACTGCCTCCTGTCTTTGTTGAAAAAAGGGTTGCAACTGGATGAGCTTGTCTTTGTTTTACTTGAAATTTTTCATTTATAAAATCGGCACCTGCAGCTAGAAAATAGGGACGGTTCTGAGGTTGGTCTACATGCATGTCAGTGTACTGTTGAAAAATAAATGTGTCCCGCCTTTTTCCTCAGCAAGTGGGAGCTCTCTCAACTTGAGGACTTCATGTCAGAGTAAGATACTGCAGGCTTGTCTGCTGGGCAGATAGTGTATTTTACACTGTGTAGTAACATGGGTAACTTCTGCTCAAGGTAACCTACAGATTTTTTTTGGTCTTGTATACTTAATCCTCAGTTTACACTGTAAGTAGATATCGATATATCTTTTTCCTTTGTTCAAACATAAGCTATTTTAGTGGTGTAAAAGAAATTAGTTTGGTTGAATCTCAGCATAAACGTTGAAATGGGTGCCTCAACAAGCAAGTCGAAGCCCTTGTAATATCCCTCTGAAGGGTCAGTTGTAAAAGTTCAGAATCTTTGAAGCTTTGCATGTGGGCTTGTGAATCTAAAAAGTTTTAGCGATCCGTATGTTTTGTAAGGATGATTTAAATACTCGTTTTCAGAATACCCAGAAATTTCATATGGGTTCATATTATTTAAACTGGAGGAATAAAAGCAGAAAGAAGTTTGACTCATTTTCAGTTGAGATGTAGACTGCTAGACTGGATTCTGACTAGAATGCTTCTTGATAGTTGGTGTTAAAGATTATGATGATATGGAGGGTGAAGACAAAATGGAGTTTACTTAAGTAAAGGGAAATCCATTTTGGTATTGCTTAAAATTAATTAGCTTCTACAATTAATTAGGTTTAAATTAATTAGTTTCTAAAGTAATTGTTTTAAAGTGTTTAACTTTGAAATGCGAACAAAACCGAGGAGGGGGAAAAAAAAAAAACAAACTGACTGGCAGAAGGAACTAATAAAACTAATGGTCCTAGACATGAACAGCTAATGATGCATAAGTACTTATTAAACATTTCTCCCTCTTACTAAGTTCTGCATTTGTGAAACAGAATGATGTATTTGTATATGAGGATGATAAAGTACCAGTCACTTGGCTGCTAACTTCTATAGCAGCAAAAGAAAAGCAACAAGCCAATAGAGAAGTAAGAAAACTTAACCTATGGCGTTATTTCAGTCTGATTAGCTATCAGTGACAGGACTGAATTTCCGTGGAGCTAATTGAAAGGCTTGTTTTAAATGCATCTCTATAGACATAGTATGCTGACACCTTATAAAGTGTTTATGTTGTACTGCTTGCTATAAAGGTAGAAAAGATGCCAGTACAGAGTCTAACACAAGAAACAACTCCATTAGGAAAAGTCCTAGTTCAGAGGTGGTTTATATGTAACAATATTCAGTGTGATGCTGTCAGACTGACTAAAACATAAAGACAGCAAAAATCAGAGGAACAATGGTAGGGAGGAGAACTGGAGTAATCTAATGAATGAAAACAGATCACGGTGATGTGCTTCTCCTAGGTTCATTGAAGGAGAGTGGTGAGGTGGGTCAAGGAAAGAGATTCTCTTCCAGGAGCCCCAGGCAAGTCAAGGGTGATTGCATGCTAGGCTATAGGACTTACTGTGGGGTGCAGAGAGAAAAGAATTTGAGGATATGGCAGAGAATATTGTATGAAGCTTATTATGGGATGTTTAGGGACAGACCAAAAGCAGGAGAATGGAGGAATCAAGGCGGACTGGGGTGGAAGGAACAAGCGTGAGGAAGTGGGGGGGAAGGGGATAAAAAGGGCCAGTCACGTATATGCAGGTTGCTGGGCAGTATGCTTGTCTGAGCCCTGCACTTGATCACTGCAGGCTATCCTATATTCTTGCCAAATTCTATTTGCAACCATATTGTGTGTGAGTCCGTTGTCTCTTCTGTGTCTGTGTGTAAGCGCTAGCGAACTTCAAGTTGGACTACCAGACAAGAAGGATAAGCGGTCGGTGTCAGCCACTGGAAGGAGATGGCAGGTTTGAGGAACATAAGGGTAGCAACTGGAGACCAGCACCTAGAATCCAACTATTGCAAAGCAGCGTGCCTAAGACCAGCTACTGGAGACACCCTTATTGTGCTCACACATGTGTGTAACTGCTAGCAAATTTCATGCTGGACTAGCCAGTGAGTAGGGCATCAGCATCTGGAAAGATCCAAGGTCTGAGCTGGTGACCATCTAAGGCCCATCACCTTACTGGCTGTAGGGTCTTGATATTGGATGGACTCAAGTTTCATGTAAAAAGCGTTTTTCAGAAAAAAAACACTGTTGTTACAGTCAAGGAAAAGAATGCAAACCATACTTTCACGAATAAGGATGGAAAGCAATGCTTGTATTGAATTCTTTTTTCACTGTGAGCTCAGTCAGTTGCCCTGCCTGAAACAGCTCATTCTTGTCTGGAGATGTGTGAAGAAGGAGCTACAAATATATACCCCTTAGTTCTGATTGGGTACACTGATGTTATATTACATATGACTCGAAAGGTTTTTAGAAGAAAAGTTGTAAAAGTAAACAGTTTAATGAGGAACTGGAACTAATATAGCTGCATTATTGTAGTCTTGCCCAGGCTAATTAGCTCAATAGAAATGGAGTAGAAATATGTAAGCCGAGTTCATATAACCATAATATGCAGTTCTAAAACTGAAGATGTATTTAAAACAGCTTATAAAAATACAAACCATGTTTATCGCATTTCACAGCTTGCAAACTGAGGTGCATTGGAACGCTTCAACCCTAATCGGATTTGTAGATGTCGTAATGGGACACTGGATCAGCTACAGCTTTAAGATCTGCCTAGATTTTCTACTTCATAATGGTTTCTTCTAAAAGATTTTTAAAATGGGTCTTATTGGATTAAAAGTAGAATGCTTGGGTTTTATCTAAATCAAGTTCCGTGACAAGATAATACAAAATAGGAAAAGGGTTGATAAACAGCTTTTCCCTCAGCCTTTGTGTCCTTGTAAACAGGTCCTTGCTTCTGGGCTCAAATGCAGTTATTTCAAAGATTTAGAGCTGCAGCAAACTCTGCTCAAATCTTTGCCACCAGAATCCCTAGAAAACTCTGGTACCTCTGCACTCAGGCTATGTGACTGTCCTTGTCTGCAGGCTTGCCATCTCCAGCTTGGCTTTAAATTCCTACTTGTTGTGACTGTTACCTAACAATCATCCTGCAATCTTTTAACACTTTTCTCCAAGTGCCAAACGTAGGTGAAAGAGCTTGCCCTCTTTTTTCAAATCCTATTCTGAACTTGTCAGCTTTTAAGAACATAATATGTTTGAAAATGAATGCATACAACTAGTATCTCAAATATGGTGGTTATTATATAGATTTAATATGTGAATGCAAGAATTTTAAAAGAAAGATTTAATCTTTGATTTTCTACCATAGTCTCAGCAGGAAGTATAAAAAGAAAGACAACTTAATTTTAGGAAATCGTGTTTCTACAGTTGCATACCTTGTTCTGAGTGAGGTAAAAGGGCCTCTGAGAATGTCTGATGCATTAGAAAGGAGCTAAACTGATTCAGCTAAGTATGAGACATGAAAGGTTTTAAGCCTTCTTGGAATACATTGACTAAAGTAAATGAGATCTGAGCTAACATTTTAAATTTAGTTAAAATAAAGTGGTAGTACCGGGTGATCAATAAGTAATAACAAAGGAATAGTCTTAATCCACTTTCCATAGATATTATTAGCATATTAGCCTAGACCCAAATAAAATAATGTTAATGGAATAAGATTATAGTGCAGCTGTCTGTTAGTTCTGCCATGAAGATTTTAATTCAAGTGACTAAAGATATAACACCTTTTTAACATAATCTTGTACAAGTACCTTGCCCTAACTATGAAAATCGAATGAAATCCATATACCCAGGTTTTTTAAGTGGAGATGTAGATCAAAGATGACTTAAAAATATTTTCCTTCAGGAGTGTGTTTCAACTGAATGACCTTCATGTGTACAGAATCCTATTGGGGGGGGAAAGATAATTCAGTTTCGTTGGTTTGCTTGGTATAAATGCCTTAAATTAGCTCACCTACATCAGTGTGAGTAGTTCAATGTCTGGAAGTGATTCATTGGAATAATCACAATAGACTCTTAGATAATAAACTTACATTTCCCCCTTGGGCTAGCTGTTTATTTGAGGTAATTCTAGTTTTATAAATAGGAGTGGCAGCTTTTTTTGGTTGATGTGCAGTTTTTTTCTCTTGATTAGAAATGCATCAGTTTGCTTGCAAAGTTGCTGTAGTCTGTACAACTTCATAATGATAGTATATCTTGTGATTCAATATAGTATACTTGTTTTCTGGCTTTTTTGCTAGTTATGTAAAATAGTTCATCACTTGCTAAAAGTATCCTAAGTTTTGAAGAGCTAGTCTGATTTCTAGATTTCTTCATATTTAGTTATTAATCTGAAAAAAACCTGCTAGTATCTTATAGGAGGGTAAACAGAACAACACGTTTCACCTTTAATGTGATTTAAATTCAACATTATGAAAGGATTAGTTTTTACTTATTTACATGTCAGATACAAAAGTTGTAAAAATGTTCTTTAAAAATTCTAAGATACCTACATGAGTCATGCTTTAAGTAGATAAGAACTAAACTAACTCGTACAGTAGAAGTGTATGAGCTGTCAGGAAGAATCAGATCTACAAACCTATTGCAAGCTTATAGTAAATTACTAACATTATTTTCTCATATGGGAATTCTCCAATGTTTATGCTGGCTTGCAAGTTTTATTGCAAGCAGGTAATGAAGAGGGAAGGAATCCAATTACTTTATGCACAAGGTGTACAATTCCTGCCTAATAAGAGCAAAAGAAGACTTTTTTGTTCAGTAACCATAGCAGTGTCTATGAGCTCTAGTGGGTAAACTGTAAGTTGTTTTTAAGTAACTCGGAGGTGCTTTTCACTAAATTAGGTGACGGGCTTTCACAAAGCTTCTTGTAGTTAAGGTAGGGTATAGAAATAAGAAATGCCTGTGTAGCGAGATGTATATGAAACAGACTGAATTCTAGAGTCATATGAACTTTTCATTGAAGTAGAAAATTGAGGAAAATGTACACAGAAGTATTTTTTGTGTGTAATATTAAAGTATGAAAACAGGAGCAGATAACTGGACTGGGCAGCTGATGGATCAGATTTTTGACAGTGACTGATATCTTGCTTCTGAATTGGAGAGATATTTACAGCAGTAACTTATGACTGCTCTGACTGGAAAGTTTTTCTACTTCAGAGCTATTAGTCATGTGGCTTATGTCTTGCACCGTGTATGCTGCCCCTTCTAATGCTCTCAGGGAATGTAAATAAGAGTAAGGTCAATGTTAATCATAAATGCTGCTGTTGAAACCTGCTGAATTATTTACATTAGTATCTTGCAGTAGTGAATTCAGCAAAAGTTCCACTTGTTTTTAAAGTATTTTGGGATTTACATTTCTATTAGATGTCTTATGTCTTTTAGAACTGTATAGTCTTGAAGTTTGTGCATATGAAAGTAATTGGTATAAGGTTACAGAAGCAGAAAACAGAAACTTGAATTACCTAACGCTATTCTTTTTTTCCCCAAAGTCACTCGTTTACAACCAAAAATAACCACAGTATTTTCACTGCATGCTAGCGCTTTTGAACCAGGTGTTGCCAAAGAAGCTTGTTTCACCGTTGTCAATTCTAGTGCAAAATGTCCACAACTGCCTCTGTCAGAGGAATCTGGTGAACGGGGATGTGCAGAAGAGTAGCCCGAAAATAGAGTTCAGACTGACCATAGGCTCTGGAGTCTATGGTCATATTAAAAAATGTTCTGAAAGGATTGCAGTGTCCTTAAGTGTTTCACAAACTTGGATTGATTTCCTGTTTTGTTACAGTAAGAATTTAAAAAAGGGAATGGGAATAACTGAAGAGCAACATAGTTGCTGCTAGGTCTGAATATTCTTGTTTTTTTTCCTCCTTCAAAGTCTAACACATATCAGAAGACCTCATGTATGTTGTCTGTCCTGTCAACCACGCAGGCTGGCATAAAGCTTCCCTCTTATCTTCTACCCATCACTAAAGCACTTCCCTCTTGTCTTCTACTCGTCTTCTACACTTAGTAGCCAAACATGCATATGGGCACAGTGCTGAGCATCAGGAAAGGACGAGCTGTTGTTTCACAGAAAAGGAGCGTGGGTAACACCAGCGACAGGCTTCATAGCATCCTGTTATATGCGTGAATTTAATAGGTGTGTGACTGTCAGTCATAGTGGTACTGACCCTCCTTTTTGTCTTGCCCAAGAGATAACCATATCCCTTGTAGACGATATTGTACATGCTGTACCGTAATCTGTGTACAGAGGACGCAGGAGGATTGATTTGGCAATGCTTTCATTATTTTTCTTTTCTGTGAAGCAGAATGCATTACTCATGTAATGGTTATCTCCAAAAATAACTGGCTGAACACAATCTGATGAAATACCTGACTGAGACACTGGACTTGCTACAGTATGCGACGTATGCTTCAGGTGTTTCTGAATGTTCTTCACAATCCCATCTCCTGCAGACTTGCTGCCTAAGTCTCTGGGAGAAAGTATAGCTGCCCATTCCAGGGAGTGGGACTTCACCTTCGGATGAGTCCACTGCAAAACTATAATGCTCAGATTCAGGGTATTGAGGCTTGTGTGCGCTAAGCTTCAATGAGAAAGGAGAACTTGTGAATCACTATGATTTGTAGGGCGAGTTCCATAAATAGGTTGATTCACTTGACTAATGTGCTCCTTGTATCTGCTTGGCGAAGTCTGTGGAATGCTAGAGAAAGGGAAAAGAAGGTGGTTATGAAGAAAACAGCCCAACAGTGGTGAAGTATTGCTGTCTGTGTGAATATATGTGTGTGTGTATGTGTATAGTCCTTGAATTTATTAAACAAGAGGGGCTTAGAGGTTGACTTGTTTTAACTAGCAAAACAAAGGCTGATAGAAATATGATTGCATAAAACTAGGAAAACTAAAATGATGGGGTTGTTGTTATGCCAGTATCGCATGTGTTCATGGGCTGAGTTCAGAAGGCATGTCATATGGTATGGAATATCCCTTCAGGCAGTTCAGGTCAGCTGTCCTGGCTGTGTGCCCTCCCAACTTCTTACTCAGCCCCAGCCTACTCACCGTGGGGGCAGAGCGGGGAGAGTGCCCTCCCAACTTCTTACTCAGCCCCAGCCTACTCACCGTGGGGGCAGAGCGGGGAGAGGAGAAAAAGCCTTGATACTGTGCATGCACTGCTCAGCAATAGCCAAAACACTGGCATTTCACCCAACACTGGTTTAGCTACAAATCAAAAACATAGCACCATACTGGCTGCTATGAAGAAAGTTGACTCCATCCCAGCCAGACCCATACAGGCAATTAGTTTGCAAAATATATGGTATAAAATGGATTTCAGTTCTCTTGTCCTTGTCAAGGAAATGTCCTTATTTACTAGAAAATGTGGTTTAGAATAACATATGAGAGAGAGAGAGAGAGAAACAAAGCTGTAAAAGCAACTCTAGAACCTGATGTGTGAACAGTGATGTGTTAACAGTGTTACTTGCTGATTTATTTGGTTTCAACTAACTCAAGAAAAGTGTTTCATATAAATTAGATTGAACTAGCATGGTGTTATTAGTGATATCTGGAGAGCAATGCATTATGAGAGTTCAATAAAAGGAAATATTGGTTTGTATAAAACTAAGCTTTGTTTTTTAAATTGAGAACTAGTAGGGATATTTTTTTTTTCTGGCCTAAACTAGTGTCCTTACCCTGTTCTTCAAATTAAACCTCAAATAGCTTTTATTGTTGCGCAAAATGAGTAAAGAAGGAATAACGGGGGAGAAACAGCAATGCAACATTAAATGTAGGATGTTGAATTACAAGTTACTCTTTCATGATGGAATAGAAAACTTTCTCTTTTTTGGTAGATTGAGAAGTTTTCTACACTTATATTCTTTTGACCTTGTAAAGATGTAGTCAAGGATTTGAGCAAAATAAAACTCAAAACTTTGTTACAAATTTTTGGAAAAATTATTCCACCAAAACCTGATAAACTGGAAAATACTTCAAAATCTTAGAGATGAAATAGTGGGAAAATGAACAAGCTTGATAAGTGATTAATCCTACCATTTCCTGATGGTAGGAAAATGAACAAGACTGATTAAATCATAGCCAGTATCTCTATGAATTACAAGCAGGCTGGCTAGTGCAGCTTCCACTGATGAAGTTATCAGCTCAGTGTGAATCTAAGCAAATTAAGTTACATAAAATTATTAAAGCAGGCTGATGCACCTGCTTTAAAATTGTAATAAATTACAGATGACCTGATCTTCTCCACAGCTGTCTGCTTTTGAATTTTGTTTGTGATGTTTTTTTAGCACAACGTTAAAGTTAACCAGGTTGCAGTGCGGAGGTATATGCCGATTACCAGCATATGTAGTTGCATCCACAAATTTGAAGCCAACTGACTTCTAGTGAGTGTGTGTGGAACTTAAATAAAGATCCAAATATTCATTTCTATATTACCATTTTATTTAAATGGGAAAGAGATGATTCATCTTATCTGTAGACTTAATTTCTCAACTGTTCATTTTGTTAGATATAAAGTTATGGGAAGTTCCTAACTATTTTTAAATATCTGCTCTGTACTGGAACGAGATTTATCTTGTTACCTTAGGGCTACTTATGGGTAAGACTTTAGTGCTATAGTAGTATGTTTTTATAGTATTGTAGATGTGCAGCAGGCAGGATTTAGGTGTAGCTTGATTTGGATATAAAATTGGCAGTCGGTCATTACTGGATACTAAATTGATGACTGAATCAGAGCAGAAACTTAGAGGGAATTGTTTCCATGATAGCAACTTCATCAGTTTTTAGTGCACAGACACATGCATTTGTGTTACATACTTTTAATAATGCAGTCAATACAGGTCTTAGGAAAATGTTATCCATGTGATTATTTAATGTTTTGACCATTAGTCTACCTTCTAAATAATAAGTCAAAATTCAGATATTTTATGAAGGAGTAACACTTGTCTTAATCTCCTATGTATCATGCAGTCTTTTCAGAAGAATAAAAATAGAAATTCTGATCAGTCAGTAGAAGAAGGCTACTCTTGACCTTAGTCTATTCTTTCTTGACTTCGGTTAAGTACTCACCTTTCCATACTGTCAGCGTGGCATGCTTCTCAGGGGATCCTCCTAGCAACTATTACCTCTCCTGCAGTTGAACTTGATTTTTCTTCCCCAGATTATTTTTATTAAGTATGGACTATGAAAATTAGTATAGGAATATTGCATAATATTCATGCAGAAGATACTTGCACTTAATTACTGAAGCAATCTGAAGAGCTGCTGGGAAAAGATCTCTCAGAGAGAGCCTCAGGAGTAGGCTATGGTAGATACAGATGAGACAAAAGCCAGTAAGAAGCAGTGATTACTTGTAAAGGAAAGGGCTTGTTGCTACAAAACCAATCGTGAAACAGTGTTTCTATGTGTTAGGCTTTACACCAACAAAGATGGATGAGCCCCTGAGAAATGACAGTAGTCCAGAGAAGATTGCTTTTAGCCCCTTACACTGGGAAAATTAAGAGATTTAGGGTACCTGAAAGCATGAAAAGGCAAACATCTGCCAAGAGTTAATAAAATAGCTGATGATTCCTGCATGCTCTGTCACTTGAGAGAATCACAGAATTGCAGAATGGTTGAGGTTGGAAGGGAATTCTGGAGGTCATCATGTCCAATTCCCTGCTCAAGCAGGCATCACTTAGCGCAAATGGCCCAGGCCCGTATCCAGACAGCTTTTGAATATCTCTGGGCAACCTGTGTCAGTTCTCAGTCAGCCTCACAGTGAAAAAGTGTTTCCTGATGTCTAAATGGAGCCTCCTGTGTTTCAGTTTGTGCCCACTGCCACTGGTCCTGTTGCTGGGCACCACTGGAAAGAGCCTGGCTCCAGCTTCTGCACACCCCTCCCTTCAGTACCAGATCTCTCAGCCCATATGAGAGATGATCCAGTCCCTTAATCATCTCTGTGGCCTGTCACTGGACTTGCTCCTGTATGTCCATGTGTCTCTCCTACTGGGGAGCCCAGAACTGGATCACACCACTCCAGGTGTGGCCTCACCAGTGCTGAATAGAGGGGAAGGATCACCTCCCTCAACCTGAAGCTTGCTCTGGCCTCAGTTTAATTCACTGATATTTGGAAATAAACTGTTTTCAATAATCTCAGAATAATTTAAAGCAGAGGACATTGCTTGGTTTCAATAGATACTCCAAAGTGAGAACAACCTTCAAGTATAGTGCAGTGGCCATTGGTCACAACTGTGAAAAATGGAAATGTAAGGACTGTACATCAAAGATGTTTTGATGCTCTGCTGTTTGCGAGGACAGTGTTTCAGAAGAATGCACTACTACCATAAAGATGATGTGAATGAGAAGCTGCTAATATATGACCTGAAATAAATATATCTAGGAATTGCTATAATCACATACTTCACTTAATAAAACCACATATGTTGCCAAGCCAATTTTGAATGTTGTAAAAAATAGTAGCCCCAGTAACCTTGAAGCCTCTGCTTGAAAATAAATGCACATAATTATGTACCTGTTCCCTTCCACTCAGCTTTTTAATAGCAGATTTTTAATGCTATTTTTAGTTTATTTAATGCTGCTTACTCTCCTATTTTTATGCAGCCTTTTTCTAAAGGACTCAACAAAGAATAGTTTATCTAGTACTGGTGTCAATACTTAAAAATAATTGCTGTGGGAGTCGAGCAGACTAGTAATAGAAATTGAGAAGAATCTTAGTGCAGCAGGATTCCCAAGCATTTGTTATGCTCTATCGCACCGCTACAAAATGAGGTAGTTTTTAGGTAAAGCAAAACACTAAATTAAACATTATGTATAAGAAATGTCACTGGGTTGTTATGCAGCTTTTTGCCTGTTGCACGCTTCTGTGTGCAATATTTAGCTTTAACGTCTCAAAAGACCACTCTCTACATAAAGCTTAGTCGTGTATGAGTCCTGTTGGAGCAAAACTACTAAAGAATAGTAAATATCACATTTCTCTTTATGATTTGGAATAAAATTTTCAAGTGGCTCCAGTGTGACTTCTGGTTTTGTTCTTTTCTGAAAGTTTCAACACCTTGTTTATGCCAGAATTGTATAGGCTGGAAGGGACTTCTGGAGGTCCTCTGCTCCAGACCCAGAAATATGGCATGGTCTCTACTACAGAAAGCTTCAGTAAGGCATTGCTTTTCATTAGACCTTCCTCAAGTGGACCACAGTACAGTCAGGTAGCCCAAGATCCATGGGGCCACAGAGAGAACAGGACTGTCTTAAGAAACGGCTTGGTAAAGGGGGGGGTGGGGGTGCTATTTAGGTGTTTGTAAATTAAGAATAATTGCGTGCATGCAAGTTTCTTCCTCTAACTCATCCCACTAGTGCCAACCTTACTTATGCCTAAGTGTAGATGACTTTAGAGGAGTCCCTGTCCCTCTCTGAATCAATACAGACCGTAAGCACCAAACAGGCATCTTCTGAATTTGCACAAAAGCCCTCATATGTGGCATGCAACATCTTAACCAGAAATGAAGGCATACCGAATTTTGAAATTGTTTCAATTGTTTGAAATCTCAGACAGGAGGAGGATAGGGAATTCCAGCAACTGGTGTTTGTCATGGTTAGAGAATGGGGGGAACAACACAGCATTGCACATAGGTAATTACACACACATAGGTAAAACTAAGGGTTAAGAGGAAGGGATTTTTTTGTTCCAGATAGCTGCTGAATAGTGCTTTTCATGACCACGATTGTGCAGATAAGTGTTGGTGAATTGTTAGGTGACTAATAGCTTTTGTTCATTTCTCAGGCTGAAGGTTAGTGAGTTGGTGAAAAGTGTATAGCTGTAAAGGAGCTGAATAGTGCTTTAAGGAGAAAATGTTCATCAAGGAAACAAATACAGTATTAATGTCTAGAAATATTTGCTGTACTAACAAGCTTGAAAATAATTTCACACTCTTTCTTAAAGTAACAAAGTATGTAGTAACCTTAAAGCCTATTAGTTCACGTACTCACAAGGAAGCAAAATGGGAAAGAAACTGCTGATCAAGAAATATAGTAATGATTTTGGAAAAGGGTATGTTTAAAAGATCTTATTTTTATAGAAATGCATATTTTTATACCTTTTTTCTTCATTGCCTTTCTTATTTAGAGAGTGGTGGAACAGATATATGCATTTAATAATTATTGAAAATGTTCATTTGACAAAGCAGAGAACCTAAATAGATTATTCCTACTGTATTTTTAAATTTTTAGTTTAGGTATTGAGATTAATTTGCTGCAGTAGTAATACATACTAAATAAGAGTAAGTGTTATTTGAACTCTGTTTAGTTCTTGCTAATGTATGCAAAAGTCTTTTGATTTGTGACATGTTTGCATACTAAACGAACCCTGTCAAGCGTTAATTTATTTCAAACTTGTGCTTTTAGCTAGTTATCATACATCTAATCTGGACTAATAAAAATTTGCACATTTAATATAATTCTAACAGTTTTGCTTTTCAGTTCAAAGAAGTTGTTCTTCTATATTCAGAATTGTTAAGCTATTTAAGCACAAAAAAAAAAGGTCAGTTCCGTGAAATCAAGCAACATGTCAGAAATGTGACCTATGGTGTTCCTTATATAGTTGGAGAAGAACCAAGTATGCAAATTTTTATGATAAATCCTGTTCTGAAATACTCGCTGCTAATTCTGATTGATGTTTGTAATAATAATTCAAGTTTTATGGCATATTTACTGAGGTATGGTCAGTTGTAGAAAACTGTATTTTGAATGGTCACTTAAAAAATTCCTGATGTGCAAAAATTTACTTTCAAAAACCATACTTTTTTCTTATGCCAAATAGAAGGGTTTTTTTTTCTCTGCAATACTGACTCGCATTTGAAATCAGCGTGCTATTCTTCAGATGCCATACTCAAATAGGAAAGTTGTAATACAGTATAGAATCAGGGTATCCATGGAATATTTTTCCAGCAGGCAATTCTCCAAACAATTTTGGTCTTGAACAAGGTATGTAAAGTTAACATAAGGATTTTTGGCGAGAGGAAGCAAGTATTTCTCTGAGGCATTAGCAAGGATCAGTTGGAGTGTGAAGATACCTGTTCTCTGTAGCGGCAGAAATGGAGTTCAGTTCGCTGCAGCTCTTTCCTGGAGGTTTTCAATAGGGGCTTGCTCACCTTAGAGGAGTGTCAGTAGTATCATAGGCTTCTCTTCGCTTGGGCCATCTTCAAATACTCTTTAAGTTTCCTCGCTGTTCTTGACAAACACCAAGCTCATTACTCTTTATCGCCAGTTTGCAGAGAGGAAAGTAAAGGATTACCTAAATAAAGAGAACTGTGTACTCATGTGATGAATTATAAAGTTCTAATACTAAATACTAAGATTTAATGACTTCAGCAACCTCAGGAGCCTCAGTGACTCTGTCAAAGCCACATTATGGAGGTGATAAAGGTGGGAGTGAAGCAGATTCTGTTGGTGTCAGCCCAGTGCCCAGCCTGACAGTGCTCTACCGCCATTATTTGGTCATCTGCTCTCATTAAAGGCTGTACTCATTGATTGACTAATCCACTTCATGGTTTTTTGATACGTACAGAGTAAATGCATGCAAGAGAATGCATTTGTTATGTCAGTACTATAAACCAATTTGTATTAATTTTTAAAATTGATGTTTTGGTGGATTTGGGTTATCAGCCTGATATTGGTATGAGAAGAACTATAAACAGATTTATGAAGTCATTTTCATAATCAAATTTCATGTCAATACCGTCTTAATTTTGAAGTCTCTAGGCAAGAAAAGATTAGGAGTTCCCTTTCCAAAGGAGAACGCTGTTATTTGCCTTCAGGTTTACAAAGGAAAAGACCAGGAATACAGATTATGTCCATTGGTGCTTACCATCTATAAAGTCTGCATGGTGCTCTTTTCAGGGAGGCTAAATAATGTCATCAGTCTGCTCCTAATTTTTAAATCTAAGCTTTTAAAGTTTTTTCTTTTTAATGCTGCAGGACTGTATAGTTTAGATGCTGAAATTAGTCGATAAATCAAATTCTAGACAGCTTTTTGACTAGTGCGTGATATGCAGTGGTTTAGTTTAAGACTTCAGCTTATTTTTAACCTACCCTGGAAGTTAGATTTATTTAAAAACTTATTACATACCAGTGAAGGTATAAGGATAACTTTTTACAGTCATGTGCTATGTCCTTTATGACCATAACTGCGACTTATTTCATTACAAATCAAATTCATTATGATAAACAAATATAGAAAAGGGCTTTTACTTCTGGCACTGAAGCAGCATCTTTAATGAGATTTTTTTTTAAGCACTGTATCTTTTTCAGAAAGGTGAGTTGTGTTTGTTTTTTTTTTTCCTTTAAAGCCGCAGAAGAAAGAGGAACAGCAATCAGAAGCTAAAGTGAGTCCAAAAAAATCATCAGAACCCACTGTTGACCTTTTAGGACTTGGTAAGCAATACATAATTACCTGTTTTTCAGTCAAACACACATATGGCATTTTATATTTTAGTAGATATGCTTTTATTTTCTCTGTGCTTACTGATAGTTAGATGAATTTGAAAACTGTAAGATTTAGTCTATGAATTTGAAACTATAAAGGAAAATACTGTAGGGATCTGGGTATGTCAATACTTGTGCTTTGCTAAGGAGAGTAATGAGCTCCTGTGGGAAAGGGAAGCTATCAAAGTGATCTTCAAAGGGCTTGTGGGTTGTGGTATTTCAGTGTTTATGGTACAAGTGTACTTTTTAATGAAAATGCTGAGGTCATCTGAATTTTATATCGGTAAAATACCTTATATAATAAAATTCCTATATTAGTTAAAAGAGCAGTAAATTGTCTGACTGCAGCTGACTAGTATGTTGTAAAATTTTATGCACTGGGCGTTTCAGTGTTGTGTACTCACTGTGACCATCATTCGTTTTTATCTAATATACCTTTTGTTTTCTGACTGGCAGGTAATTGTGTATTTGTCTTGTAAATAAGCTGGTTTGGACCTGAATAATTTAATTTGCACTGTCTGGCTATACGGTTGTGTTCTTATGCCTTTTCTCTGCTTCTTGAAGGCCATATTCATAAAATCTGTCTTTCATTTATCTAGTGTTACTGTAAGTGTGTTTTTCCATTGGATAGAATCTTAAAATGGAACTGGAAGAATGAAATATTGCAATAACTATTTTTAATCCCTTTTATTGTTCACTGTTAGGAAAATTTTCAGAGAGTTGTGAGTGGATATTGGAATATTCAATTTATATCAATATAATGGTTATTCTTAAATTTCTGCATGGTTTATACAGGATATTGGAGGAAGCCGATAAGTCTTCTAGATGGAATTATTCTAAAATCTTGAATTTCTAGAAAAATGTCTTGTTATTGTTTTTTAATTTTTGGTTTTAAGGTATGAATAAAGTTGCAGCAAAACAATAACAGTCTTCCCTGTTTTAGAATTCACACTATCATTCAAAACGCATGTTATTTTCCCTCTGAATCTAGAGTAGCTGTAAAATACTATTTTTGTACCCATTATGTGTGTGTTGTGGTCTGTATCTCATTCCAAGTAATCTGCTACCATAGGCAAGCAAATCTTAATTAACACAGTAGAAGTTAAATTATGGATGTAGAATGGACCTATTAAAAACAAAAGTAATTCAGGCTTAATTGAAAGCTGATTCTCCTTTTTTTTCCTTTACCAGACCAACAACCTAATTAAAAACTCAAATTTAGTCAGTATGTGCTTCTGAGATTGTCAGGCTTCTGTATCCTTTTAGTCATGATTTGAAAAGAATCTTGGTAATGCTGTTTTATGATACGATAATGAACTCAGATTGTATAGGCTAACTTGAGATGTAATATGCAATTATAATTGGTGTTCAACAGCTGCGCTTCTTCAGTATAAGGAAGCATAGTGAGACATACAAAGGGCAAAGTTTATAATTTGTGTGTTAACAAAACGTAATTTTAGAGGAGGGAGTGTTTAAAGATCTTCTAAATAACAAATAGAAAGGCAGCGTAGTAAGCTATTATCGCTTTGAATCCACTGAGTTGTAAATGAGATTATGTATTAATGAGAGCAGACCTGTGTATTTCATTTGGAGAGTTGTCTTTTAATTAAAGTCTACAGTAGACTACTTCAGGTAGTATTAAAAGAAAGATCACTTCAACCCAATCTGTTATAGAACCGTAATTGGTTCCAGCCCAAGTTGGAAGGGTCTTGGGAAGATCATCTGGTCCAACACAGGGGAAAGAGAGCCTGGATGAGATTATCTAGCATCCTGTCCGATCGCTTCTTGAAAACCTCCAGTGACGGGGATTCTACCACATCCATGGGGAGGTTGTTCCAGTGACTGATCTCACTGTAAAAAATTTCTTTCTTATGTCAAGATGAAACCTCTGCCAGTGCAACTCGTACTCATTGCCCCTTGACTCCTCTATGTGGCTGCTTGTGAAGAGAGACCCTCTGTCCTCTTTGTAGCCATCCTATAAGTACTGGAATACTGTGATGAGGTCCCCCCTGAGCCTTCTGTTCCTCACGGAGAGGAAACCTAACTCCTTTAGTCTTTCCTCATAGAGCAGGTTCTCCAGCCCTTTGACCATCTTTGTGGCCCTCCTTTGGACCCTCTCTAATCTGTGCGCATCTGTCTTGAATGTGGGGACCAGAACTGGGCACAGACTCCCAGTGTGGCCTGAATAGCTCTGAGTAGAGTGGGACGATCACGTCTCTATCTCTGCTAGTAATGCCCCTGTGGATGCATCCCAGAATCCCATTTGCCTTTGTTGCTGCAGCAACGCGCTGCTGATTAAAATGTTTGATATGTCATATCAAACAATATTAAAATGGATATGATTGCATAGCTCATTCTTCTTACTGAGTGGACACGTTTCTAATGAGGATTCATCCTCTTAGGACTTCATTTCTGCGAGTGAAGAACAGTTGTAGCTTTCACTAGGGCAGATCAGAATTGCTTGTGATAGCAGATTAAGTAATTTTAATGTATCACAATTCATGCTAGAATAATTCTGGCTTTCCAAGCAGCCGAGACTTTTGCAAAGTATTTTCTCGAGTAAGCCTCAGTGCTAGCTTTGGGTATGGAGTTAACCTTTGGGTCATTGCTCTTTTTCTCTCAATGGGCATTTTAATAGTGACCTCATCAGAAGGTAAACATCCTGTGAGATAAGACTTACCCGGTGGCAACTGTAGCTAGACAAGACAATTTTCTAAAAAGAAATTGGTTTTTATTTTTCTTTACAAATTGCAAAACTCTCCAGATAATATGCCTTGCAAAATTGTATCTTTAAATCTTGTAATAGCAGAGGAGGCATAGTATCCTCAGCGACTGTACTATCATGTTTATGTTTCTTCTGAGCCTTTTAAAAAAGATTCATGTGGTTCCCTCGAGTTCTTGTTCAGGGGGTTTATTATTAAGATAGTGTTTGGATATTCACTTTTTGATGATCCAGCTACATAAACATTTGTGGCTTTTGGCCTTGTGATTCAGAGTAGATTAGTTCAATACTCCACACACAGAAAGGGGGGGAAATGGACATGCACAAGCTAAATATTATCATATTCACCACAAGCAATACTGTTAGTATTCTTTCTGTGCAACCTCAAATTCCTTCCTTCTCTTCCCAAGCTGTGAGAAATCCCAGCCTATTTCTGTAGGCTAAAACTGAAACATCTTTTTTAATGATCTCTACAATTAGTTGGATCTTGTCTGCACTGAGTGTGTGTCTTATTGAATATATGACTTAAAATTGATGCTAAAATCAATAGTATGGGATTTTATAACGTTAATTTTTAAATAAAATTTATTTTTAATAAGGGGAATATAGGAAACACTTTTTGAGTTTGAAAGCCACAGTGTGTAAGCCAAACTGAAGTGTTTGACAGTGCTGTGTTTTCATCCTACTGGTGTTAACCTTGCTCTCCGTGCTCCTTGATATTTTGGGGGTTTGTCTTACAAGTTGTCAGATTGCCAGATTGTTGTATATAAAGTCAATTTTTAAAAATACTTGTAAAAAATTGTATGATACTTATGTATGATAGTGGGAATCTTTTCTTGGAACGTTACACAGGCAATTTTGGACCATTCTGTTTGTTAAGGTATGTCACTTAGAAATTATTTCAGCATACAGAAAAAAATAAAATTTAATATTTTAAAACTATATTACCTTACAGAATTATCAGAAAGAAGGAAAGTGCATTTTGCATATTCTGCATCATTTACCATGTTTAGATGTGCCCCTCATAAAATAGGCAATTGCATGTTCTGGAATAACTGTTGTAGTAAGTTGTAATGAATGACCAGGAGAAAATAGATTTACTATGTTGTTGTCATTAACTAAATGTGATGTGTGGGGCGTGCATCTGGCACAGTTGAATGTGATACATGATATTCTAAAAGCTGTGTATCTGCTTGTGTGCGGGAAATATTCTCTGAAGGAATTCTGTAAAATTTTGAGAGCTTAATCGTGGTATGAAATGTAGCTAAATGTTGCATATCTGAGAAGTGTACTTTTGTCAGTACTGTTCAGTAAGTACTGAAGCAGCATGGTTGGTCATAAGTTGGAAAGCTGCATTTATGAAATAGTAAAAAAATACATTTATAAGTACCTAAATAT
This sequence comes from Ibidorhyncha struthersii, assembly GCA_013398815.1. Lineage (NCBI taxonomy): Eukaryota > Metazoa > Chordata > Aves > Charadriiformes > Charadriidae > Ibidorhyncha > Ibidorhyncha struthersii. Next base: position 236,058 of record VZSZ01011831.1, on the reverse strand, counting down.
CATATATCATAAAATTATGCTTAGGTAAGCAATGTATCTACCCAAAATGAAAATGTTTGCAACCACTTCAGGCATACAGCATTGTTAGTTTTTTGGGTTTCCACATTTTATTTTAAGAAGTATTATATAGAAATAGCCTCCCAGTGAAAGCTTTTTCAATTCTGCAAAGGCTTTAGCAATAAATAAAATTTTACTAAAGCAGTTAATAATTCCACAATAATTTCAGACAAACCTTGTTTGTATCTTTGCCCCCGATTTTGTTTAAAGTATTGAACTATTTCTCTCAGTTCTGCCTTTCTAGTAATTTGGTGTAATAAATAATCATATGCATATTATCCCTCTATTGCAAATCTTGGTATGGCTGTCATAAATTATTGTATATATAAAAATACATGGCAGTTTAGTAACAAAGTTCTTGTAAATCATTTGCCCCATAGAAAATGAGTTTTAGAAATATAATGCAAAGTTTAAGAGCAGGTCTTCTTTCTTGCTGTTTCCTTTTCTAGCTGTCCCTTCAAAGCTCTTCTGCTGGTCATTCTCACTGTTGGTGCAGTAAAATATATCCAGGATTAATGATGTATATGAGAGCTTTCATAACAAAAGGCAGCACTGAATTGGAAAATTGTCATATCAGGCATTAATAAAATATATACAGAAAAGCACTGTAAAGGTAAACCTCGCCGGAACCCTTCACTTACTAAATGTAGCCTGGTAAATAGCTTTTGTTTCTGCTGTCAAATTTAAACGAGGCTTCCTAATCTGAAATCAGAAGCAGTGTCTGCTGTTGCGCAATATGGCAGACAGCAGTCGGATATTATCTGTCATATTGTCATATGTCATAAGTTGTAAGAAGAGAAGTTTTGGGACCGCAGCTAGGAGCAGCGATGAAGAAACAGCATCTATTGACTGTCCACGTTACCTTCTCTGCCTGAGCGTGAGAGCTCTGCGTTGCAATGGCTTCTGCCGCATCTAATACTTCATTCCTAGCTGCAGATGTGTTCTCCAGAAAAGTGGTAGAAGTACTGTTGAGTAAGAGCTATTTTTTTCAAAGTAATTCTGTGATGGTTGAAGCTACAAATTTTTCAAAATATTCAGACAGGCCTGTATAACTTAATCTGATTTTTAGCTGTTTTCTGGGAACACTACAGCCACCTTTCATTCTATCAAACACATGCCGCCTCTTCTAATCAGTTTTTAATGGTAGGTAGCACAAGTTGAATGAAAAGAAATGTAGTTAGAATAATTCAGGATTCAGTTGGAGTATCTTTATTATACAACAGGAATATTTTAAAATGAGGAGGGAAAGGACGAATTGTTTCCTAATCCGTGACCTGGTGCATTGAAGTTAAGAATATCCGTAATCTCTATATAAGAAGTGTGAACTATATGTTGAAACACAGGTCTGTGTAGGCTTGCATGCATATATATATTTAAATGAAGATGCTACAAGTAATAAACGGGTGTGAAAACCCTTAGGTTTCTTCTATATTCTGAAATGTAGTTCTTTATGGAATCTTTTAGTTTCATGGGGGGAAATGTTTTCAGAGTTGCTTTTTAAAAGATACAAATATTCCAACTATTATGTTTTTGAGAAATTGGTAGGACAGGATCATCTGTTAATACTGTTCATACAGGCTTAAAACCGTGTTGTAAACAGTAATTCAAAATGTATGGTTTCTGGACTGATACCAACAGGGAAATATTTATTTGTAGTGTAAAATTCAGTAAGAGATGAAAGGTATGTACATTACCAAATAACACTCCCACTGAAGCGGTCTAGCAAAACCCTAGGTTTTCATAGTATTAATTTATAAGCAGCATATTAGATACTTGAAAAATACTATGTTCTTGCAAATGTGTTCTCTTGTGAATGTTCTAAATATGTGAAATGCTTGTTTTAGTAAATGATTACATTTACATTTTCAGTCTTGTATATTAAACTTTTTTACGTTCAGGGAAACTGAGTCACTTTGGAATATGACAAGAGAGTTTTTTTTTTTTTTTTTTTAATACATGGGCCTCACTGGAAAAATGAGAACATTAAATTATTGATTCCAGACAATCCTTTTGCATGAAAGTTATGCACGGTTCATTCCCAAATTCATCTGAAACAGTGAACCTTCAGGGAGATGTTTTTGGAACTGCCTATCTGCAGTATGACCTCAAAAGAAGCTTGTTACTTAACTTGCCAGTATATTTATGTACACACTTTTTAAAGCACTGGTGTGGATGGAATGATGGAGCAGATTATACACATAGTCACTTTGCTGTATACTGACTTCCATTCATCAGAACAGAACTAAGGGAAGGAGGAGACCTTCGTAGCTAAGATGTAAGTAGCTTTGTCATAATCATAGATGGTAGCTTTGTCATAATCATAGATGGGTTTGTAACTTTGCTTTTCAGGATTGTTGGAATGTCAATCCCCCCAGCAAAGTCAAACCATGACATAGTAGTAAAATTGGCTGACATGGTGGTTGCTTCCCTCCGATGGTCATTGTTCAAGCCGTTCACTATTTACTCAGCGCAGAAGATCTAATATTGCCAAGCCATTCCCATGGCCATTTTGCCTTTGTGGAGTTGTTGGGTCTGTCTTAGTTCCTGAGACAGCACAGTTATCCTCACGAACTTTGCACAAGTTTGGGCAATAAATATACTTGCTGAGTTCAGTTTATTGTGAATGCCACTGGCTTTGTCCTTCTCATATACCTGCCTTTAAGGTATTTTCGTCCTTGTTATTGGGTCTGCTTGCTAGCATGCCTCATTTGGTCTCAATTTCCTATTGGCATGAAGTGGATTTGAGAATTAGCAAATACCAAGCTATTAATGTTCATGTTGGATGCTAAATTAGAGTATAAAATAATTTGTGTATCTGAACTAGTCACAAAAGCAAGCGTATAGCTCCCGAAGAATTGCAAACCAGTACTCTTCCGTTTGGTTGTTTCATAATTCCCTGTATGGAAAAGGTGCAATAAGTGCTTAAAAAATATACTGGGGATTTTACATATACTGAAGTCAGTTCAAAGTTGTGGTTTCTGTAGGCGCTATAGCTGTGCCACATTTCCTATACATACTAAGGTGCAAAAGTTAGCATCTCTACAGTAAGACTGAATTCAGATGTGCACTTCTGGCGTGTTACGCATTGTCGGATTTTGACGTTCACAACTTCTGTGTCAAGTTTTCAAATATACAGCAGTGACAGTATTTATCTTTAAAATAAATAAATACTTTCATGCGAGGCAGCTAAAGGGCGGCCACCTTCCATTGGAGTTGGAAGGCAGACAGAAATGGGAAGGCATCACTGAGGGGTGATCTTCTGAATGGATTGTTTCAGAACGCAGTGCCTTCTCATATGAGTTAACAGCCAAAAATCTTGTCTGTCTTCTGTGATAGTTTCCTTAGTCAAGTGATTTCCAGGCTGGTGAAGTGACTGCTGCTTCCTACTGTTCCTGCTATTTTGTTCCAACTTATCAATGTCCTGGGCTACAGGGAAGGGTAGTCTCCAACTGTAATGAGTTTGCATGTGGCAGAACAAAGTAATGAAAAATTATAATATTCAACATGCAGGGAGACGATCTTGCTACAGTCTGCCAGTTATTTGTCTTCTTAAATAAAAAAACAGAGGAGGGCAAAGAGAGACCTTTTTTCTAAGTAATAAACTTAACTCTCTTGTTCTAGTCTGTCTTTTTTCATAGAAAAATAAAATACCGATTCTTCTGTGATTGTTCTTTAGCAGATGGGAAAGAACATTGCAACTACATGAGGGATGGCATTGTATTATTTATAATAAGTGTTGGAAGCTTCCTATGATTTGATTTTAATTAAAAATGGTATCTTGAATGCACCCTTTACTAATCAGACCACTTCTCTGTCTGCATTAGAGTTCTAGAAACTAGTGCCTAAATCTCACATCTGCCTTCAGCCTTACATGTTTCTCTGTGGCAGTAAGGCGTAGGTTTCTCATGTTATCACTAAACTGTTAATTCTGATATTCCAGTGATTGACCTCTGCTCTTGAAATGGATCTTTTCACTCAGGCAGATAACTGTCATGGGTGCAGGACGCTGGAAAATAGCTTCTTACAGCTTAGTAAAAAGAGGAAGGGACGTTTCCTGAAATATATAGCAACTATTATTTAATGTTCTTGATGTTTTTTAAAGACGGCGATCTGTATTCTGTTGTGTTTAATATTTGGAATATATTGCTACATTAGTTTGTAAAAGTGTGCCTGAAATTTCTGATGGATATATTTGAAGTTAGCTACCCTATATGTAGTAGTGTGACTTCAAAAAGAAGCAAACCAACCCAAATTCTTTCATTAGGATGCTAGGTAAGTTAAAATTTGCTTTACAGAAACTTACTGTCAATAATGAGAACAGTGAATATGACACATGCAGCTGGAAGGAACTTTATTCTTTAAACAGGCTAAAGCACCAGGTAGAAATGGTCTTATGATGTTAGCAGTAGTTTTTTCAGTGTACTGTAATCTAATGATTTTACAATACTTATCTTCCTGTGATCCGACCTCCTGGAGAGCAGCTCTGTGGAAAGGGACCTGGGAGTCCTGGTGGACAACAGGATGACCATGAGCCAGCAATGTGCCCTGGCGGCCAAGAGGGCCAATGGCATCCTGAGGTGCATCAAAAGGAGTGTGGCCAGCAGGTCGAGGGAGGTCATCCTCCCCCTCTACTCTGCCCTGGTGAGGCCGCATCTGGAATACTGCGTCCAGTTCTGGGCTCCCCAGTTCAAGAAGGACAGGGATCTGCTGGAGAGGGTCCAGCAAAGGGCTATGAAGATGATTAGGGGATTGGAACATCTTTCATATGAGGAGAGGCTGAGGGATTTGGGTCTCTTTAGTCTGGAGAAAAGAAGATTGAGGGGGGATCTTGTTAATGCTTTCAAATACTTGAAGGGAGGATGCCAGGGCGATGGGAGCAGTCTTTTTTCAGTGGTGCCCATTGATAGGACAAGGGGTAATGGGCACAAGCTTGAGCATAGGAAGTTCCATCTTAACATGAGGAGGAACTTCTTTACTTTGAGGGTGGTGGAGCACTGGAACAGGCTGCCCAGAGAGGTTGTGGAGTCTCCCACTCTGGAGACATTCAAAACCCACCTGGACGCTGTCCTGTGCAACCTGTTGTAGGTGACCCTGCTCTGGTGGGGGGGTTGGACTAGATGATCTCCAGAGGTCCCTTCCAACCCTGACGATTCTGTGATTCTGTGATATAAACATTATTTTACCTAAAAAAAGCTTTTTTAAATTTGCTGTTAACACTGCTGTTAACACAGTCATCATAGTGTTCATCAGAATCTAGACTCATCTTTGTATTTGTCGAGCTCTGTGTAATGACAACCCACTTCTGATATGTTTAGGAATAAAATTTACTAACCAGTTCTTTCCAGTTGTTCTCTGACAGCTTAAAACCCAATGAGAAATGGTTGCTCTATTACTTAAAAAGATTTTGTGATATTTTCATCCCTGCATCTTTTAAAGTATTTTCTTGTAGTCCTTCTTAAAAAGCATCATTCTTCAGGCCTTTTTTTTTCCTGCACATCAGCCCTTTTGTCACTTTCACCTAGATCGCTAAATGTATTCCTGTGTTAAAATGATTACAAGCACCAAGGCTGTAGAAGGTTAACTCTGTACGGAGCAAGCGCTGTAGGTTCTTACGGATAATTAGCCCAATGTGCCTGGCAGGGGTGTTCATGTGGAGCTATAGAATAAAGTCAGTGCAAAGTACCTCTGAAAAAGGGGGAAGGATGGACTTTTTTCCTAATGCGAAGTTTAATTATGTACCCTTGAGTAAATTAGCATATCAAGAATAACTTTATGGATTCCCAGCTCAGTGTATTTTGTCTGATACATGGCTACCAGTTGGGGCCTTCTCAGTAAGACATCTATTTAAATCCTCACTGAAAATGTTCGTGTGCTTGAAAAAAACACTTGAAAAATAAATTATGTGTACTGATAAATTGGTGTGGCTGTCTTTGCAAAGTCTTTCAAGTATTTTTGTTTGTGGTTGGGTTTTTTTCCTGAAGCACACTAGTATACTGTTATTTTAGGGAAAGAAGTTCCTATGAAATCCGAACAATATCACAGTCTAAAAAATATCTTATCTCTGAAATGGAATGCATCTTTGATGGGGCTGGGGTAGGAGGGAATGGGCAGCGGTAATTATTCTCATGCTGTTAAAATACTGACCATTTTCACTTTAAATGTGATTCTGTTGTCTTTTTAAGATGGTCCAGCTGAAGCATCTGTTACAAACGGAGGCACTGCTGCTGTCACCGTGCTGAATGATGACCTGGATATCTTCGGTCCAATGATCTCTAATCCTTTACCAGCAGCTGCTGTACCTCCTGCTCAGGTAAAATTTATTTAGTTATATGTGCACGGAAATATGCGCGTGCATGTGCGTATTTGTTATGTGAATTATTCATTCACACAGAAGGAACAGAGATGTCTCAGCGCTCATGGCTCGAGACTCTTTAGCTGTAGTGGCTATATTTTTCTCACCTCTTCAGGCTTCTATGCTGCTTGGATATAGAATTAGAAGATAGTGTGGTCTTCCCTTCTGATTCCACCTGGTTATCCAGCTAAATTGGACTCTGTCTTACTCTGGTGATGGTAGTCATGTTTTCTTCTAATTTATATTGTCTTTTCTTGTTCTTTTTAAAATAGGTATTGCTGAATATATTTTTCCTTGATATTCTCAGGTTATTGGGCTTTAAGTCATACTTTTTAAGGACTTGCTTTGTGATGCCAATGTTTAGGAAAGGCTACAGCAGATGCTTCTGTCTTAAGAGCTGCTAAAAATTTGGTGTCTCAAGCTTCCTACTCAAAATCAAGAATGGATGTCAAGAAGGACTCATCTTGCTTCCTGGGCTGATCTGTTGTTGTTTCATCTGGGAGCTTGTATGTCTGTCTGTCTTCAGGGAATGGTAGCATAACCCCTGCACCTGGCCCACTCCCTCTCTTACAGCCGTGGTAGTTTGGAAGACACCCTATTGCTCTGCCTGTTGTAGCTGAGAAAGCACATGATTACAATCATGTAATGCAAAGAAAACACTCAAAGCTGCAGCTCCTTTCAGCCTCAAAGAACGAGGTGTTGGTGGTGAGCACAGCCGGTGCAGATCAGAATGCACGTGTGCAGGCTTCCTTACCCAGCCTGGCTTCTGAGAGGGAGGCTTTGGAGGAGTACTCAGCTGACCACCTCATCTGTGAGGCCCTCTTAAGGTAATTCAGAGGCTTATTTTTGCAGAAGGCTTTCTGTCTCAGCTGAACCGGAAAGAGCTGTATGTATTCTTGAATTTATAGTTTGGGCCCTGTGACCTGTACTTTATTTCTCCCTATCCAGTTTCAGGATGGTGGTATCTAGTCTGGGAACTGATGCTGGGCAGTGGTTGAGGGTGCTTCTCATTTGGGGATGGTGTGAGTATTTTGCAAGATCTTTCAGCTTGTGATATGGCTAAAAGTTGTATGGGATTTGGAGAAAAATCAGGAGAATATTGGAATATTGGAAACTGGAAATCATGCACCTGGATGAAAAGAAGGTTATCAGAAGTAGTAAACATGGATTCACTAAGGGGAAGTCGTGTCTGACTAATCTGATAGCATTCTATGATGAGGTCACTAGATGGGTGGATGAGGGGAGGGCAGTGGATGTTGTCTACCTTGACTTTGGCAAGGCTTTCAACACTGTCTCCCACATCATCCTCACTGGCAAGCTTAGGAAGTGTGGGCTAGATGAATGGGCAGTGGGGTGGATTGAGAACTGGCTAGCAGATAGAGCTCAGAGGGTTGTGGTTAGTGGTGCAGAGTCTAGTTGAAGGTCAGTAACAAGTGGTGTCCCTCAAGGGTCAGTACTGGGTCCAGTCTTGTTCAATATATTCATCGATGATCTGGACGAAGGGATAGAGTGTACCATCAGCAAGTTTGCTGATGACACTAAACTGGGAGGAGTGGCTGATACGCCAGAAGGCTGTGCTGCCTTACAGCGTGACCTGGATAGGCTGGAGAGTTGGGCAGAGAGGAACTTAATGAAATTCAACAAGGGTAAATGTAGGGTACTGCATCTGGGGAGGAATAACCCCATGCATCAGTACAGGTTGGGGGCCGACCTCCTGGAGAGCAGCTCTGTGGAAAGGGACCTGGGAGTCCTGGTGGACAACAGGATGACCATGAGCCAGCAATGTGCCCTGGCGGCCAAGAGGGCCAATGGCATCCTGGGGTGCATCAAAAGGAGTGTGGCCAGCAGGTCGAGGGAGGTCATCCTCCCCCTCTACTCTGCCCTGGTGAGGCCGCATCTGGAATACTGCGTCCAGTTCTGGGCTCCCCAGTTCAAGAAGGACAGGGATCTGCTGGAGAGGGTCCAGCAAAGGGCTACAAAGATGATTAGGGGATTGGAACATCTTTCATATGAGGAGAGGCTGAGGGATTTGGGTCTCTTTAGTCTGGAGAAAAGAAGATTGAGGGGGGATCTTATTAATGCTTTCAAATACTTGAAGGGAGGATGCCAGGGCGATGGGAGCAGTCTTTTTTCAGTGGTGCCCATTGATAGGACAAGGGGTAATGGGCACAAGCTTGAGCATAGGAAGTTCCATCTTAACATGAGGAGGAACTTCTTTACTTTGAGGGTGGTGGAGCACTGGAACAGGCTGCCCAGAGAGGTTGTGGAGTCTCCCACTCTGGAGACATTCAAAACCCACCTGGACGCTGTCCTGTGCAACCTGTTGTAGGTGACCCTGCTCTGGTGGGGGGGTTGGACTAGATGATCTCCAGAGGTCCCTTCCAACCCTGACGATTCTGTGATTCTGTGCTTCATGATGAGAGATTTTAAGGACCCAAGTGTGTTAAATTTCTTCAAGTAGAAAAGGGGTGTGACTATTTTGTGTGAGACTGCAAATGGGAAAGTGGGCATAAACTAGAATTCAGTCAAGTTGAGTAACCCTAACTTTCAGTCCCTACGTTTGGGTTTGGAAAATGTAGAGAAGAAATCCATGGCCAATTCTTAACTCGAGATGAGTAGCACTTGTTTGAGTATCTATTAAGAGAATGCATTGAATTAAAACATTAAAGAAGAAGAAGGGATCAAATGTGGAATAGTGTGGCTTGCTTTCTTAGTCAGAGATATTTACTGTGATGTTCTGCATAGTAGGTGCTTCTGAGGTACCACGGTGGGATTTGTGACCATTGAAAGAGAAGGGAATTTAATGGTGCTTCTCAAACTGATTTGTAGAAGCAACGTATGACTATTTATTATTCACAGGATTGCTTTCATTTTCTAGCTTAACCTGAAAGGCAGCATATAGTACTAAATGCATGTGTTTTTATGGCACTGTGGAGCACAGAAATGTCTGAATGTTTTATGAGACTGAAACAGCGTGATATCTGCAAACCTTAGGTTTTATGACTGTTGACATAGCCAAGACATGATTTTCAAATGCAAACAAAAGCATTTGTTTTTCCGTTTTCAAACGTGACTTGAGCATTCAGGATTGCATGCGCTTTTACTCTGCTTTCAGATATGCATCTCTATTACAGTTTTCAAAACCACTTAGAATATTTTTTCCTACTATTTTGTACAGCTGGATGCTAATAAAGACTTGAATTTGTAAAGGACTGGTAAAGCAATATGTGAATGAGTAACTTGTTCTAGAGTTCTGTCTATTAGCAAACTCAAGGGGGTTAAAGAAGAGTTAACTTAACCAGCTCCTACTGTAAAGCTAAATGAAAGGCATATGCTATAAGTCTACCTATTATGCAGTATTTATGGACAGAAAAAAGGGGAAAAAGACTTTGTATGTTGTGACACTTTTTCATGTGAAGCAAGCATAGCTAAATTATAGCTATTAGAACAATGTTTTTTGTTGCCAAACATGATATAGGAACTGAACAAAGGTATGTTCAGTTGAACAAAGGGAGACCTTATAGCAGCTTTCCAGTATCTGAAGGTAGACTACAAGAAAGCTGAAGAGGGACTTTTTACAAGGTCATGTAGTGATGGGATGAGGGGTAATGGCTTCAAAGTGGAAGAGGATAGATTTAGAACAGATATCAGGAAGAAATTTTTCACCGTGAGGATGGTGAGACACTGGAACAGGTTGCCCAGAGGAGCTGTGGATGCTCTGTCCCTGGAAGTGTTCAAGGCCAGGTTGGATGGGGCTTTGAGCCTCCTGATGGGAGGGTGCAAAGAGGACGGAGCCAGTCTGTTTCCAGTGGTGCCTAGTGACAGGACCACGGGCAATGGACAAAAGCCATCTGGAGCGCTACAGCTGTCAGACCACCTTAAAATACTGAGGATGTCATAATCGTTATCTGCTGTTTTGCAGTCTTTTGGGAATTAAAAGCCAAAATGAAAATACTTTTTTTTAGTCTCATGCATTAATCTAAACTTCTTGTCAGCCACGTGCAGTTTGTGTAGTCAGATGGCAAGTGTGAAGTGATGGATTCACCTACCATATTTGTGGTCCTGACACATCTGACCAGTATTTTGCAGTGAAAACTTCCTTTGGGTAGGTATTACCTTTTACAGGAAATACATAAGCTACCGATGACACAAATTATTTATGTTTAAATATGAAGCATATTGGAGATGACTTCCAGTAGTTCTTGAAAAATTCCGTTACACTAACATCATGAAGCCGCTCAGCAGTATGTTCCCTCACCACCTGCTGAGCGTTTAGCTTTGGTACAGTGGCTGTCTGAGCACACTATGTGCAGCCTTTCTTAAAGGCAAACTATTATATGTGTGCGAGGCATGTTTTCACAGAGGCCTTGGGGAACACGAGAATGTTAGATATGCGAAAATCATGCCAATGTTGTTGAGGGTTTTTTTTTACTTGAATGCCACCTGCTGTTTTCTTGCCATGTATTTTGCATTACCTTCCGTTTATTTAGCTGGTGAACGCTCCAGGGAGTGCTTGTTCAGTGCTTTGGCTCCTCTCAGAATCTTCCATAAACAAAATGAATGAAGAGACCTTAAATGAACATTTAATCTCGTGATGTAAACATAATAGATGACCAGTCCTGCAGGTCTTTGGCTCTCCCTTCTCTTCTGTGCACGCGTGCAGGGATTTGCTTTATTTCGTTAAAGCACCTATAGTAACAGTATATCATAGATCTGGAGACGCTCCAAACTGTGGTTGATCCCAGATGAAATGGTTTCTCTAACGCTATTATTTATTTAAAAACAACAACAACCCCAGATATGTCTGCTCTTCTGCCTGCTAGAGAAAAGCAAACCCCTTCCTTACTGCAGTGCAAGCAGGGGAGAGGGAGCTGCCTCTGTGGACTCGCTTCCACTGCTTACGTGGACTTCTCCCACGTGCTGAGCATGGTGCTCCGACAGAGGCTGTCTTAGGCAGGTGCCATGGTAGGATAACCATGTCAATATGGAATAATTCAATAATGGGACTTCCTGGGTATATGCACGGTAAAACAAACACTGTTATTTAGGATGGGCATTTACCTGAGTGTATTGTTAAATCCAACTCTGGTATTTTTGAAGACTGGTTATAGACTAGAATAGAATTGTCTCAGTTGGAAGGGACCTTTAAGATCATCGAGTCCAACCATCAGCCGAGCACTGCCAATGCCACCACTAAACCACGTCCCGAAGCACCACATCTACCCATCTTTTAAATACATGCAGGGATGGCGACTCCACCACTTCCCTGGGCAGCCTGTTCCAATGCTTGGTAACCCTTTTGGTGAAGAATTTGTTTCCTAATATCCAATCTAAACCTGCCCTGGCATAATTTGAGGCCATTTCAGTTATGCCACATTGATAAAGAATTGTCTCAAATGTGGAGGGCTTCCTACTACCCATTAAAAAACCCTTTGGTTTTCCTTTGCAATCAGAATTTTTTGTCAGTAATAAGCAAGAGGCAGTAGCTTTTTTTGATATGTACAGAAGGGAACTGATAGTTTAAGTGTACACAGAAGGGAACTGATAGTTTAAGTGGACATTGGCCAGAGAGAAGGTTTCACAGGAGCTGAACAATTCCTGGTCTCTTTCTGCCTGTAGTGCCATCCCCTTAACCCTTCGTTGCTTACTAAGGTCAGTGACCTTGGCCCAAATCAGCTGTTATATAAATGCAGTTTTTCAGTTGCCAGAGAGTTCCCACTACTTGTTCTTTTTCTCTTCCCTTTCCGTAGCAGTTTTGGAGATTTTTCACCATCAACCATGTGAATCTGTGCTCCTTTCTCCTGAGGGTTTCTGGCCAATTTAGCTGGCACCAGAATTGTTTTGTAGTTATTCTTTCCCTAATTTATAGCACTGCCTTATTCTAGAGCTTTTTAGCATTTCAGGAGTCAGATGTGTTTTCTGAAGCTCTCCATTGAATGTTTGTGTGTACAAACCTGGTGCGACCATAGTGGACTTTACAGGGCCCAGTCAGCAGAACCCGGAGAAGGCTGGAGGTTGTTGCTTTAAGCAGGAATACAGGTGTGTTACCGCTTCTGTGTGTTTTATGGCGGCTTCTCATTTGTCTCATAAACTTTGGCATGTGAACGGATGGAGCCCGTTGCAGACGCAGGCTGTCCGTGGTGGTAGCAGCGCAAGGAGGGTTTTCCTTCCGTGTGGGAAAGAGCTGAAACTCACACGTGCTGTGGGATTAGGTGGGCGGATACAAAGCAGTTGGGGATCGTTTAGCCGGACTAAAACGAGGCCATAATTTAAGTACGTGTTGTAATCCTGGCTCTTTTTCAATGTATATACAGTTTATTTGCATTGAAAGCTCCCACTGGTGAAAGAATGAGTTGCGTATTTTAAGAAATGTAACAAGAGCACAGCGTATTGCTTAGTTACTAAGCAAGCTCCCATATGGAACTGCGTGCATTTGAGCGGCAAAAAAACAGCACTGAAGAACACCGGGGTGTAATTTCTTTACAAAACAATTTGGTGCAAGAGCAGTAAAAAGCCTGACAGCCTGTGTGTATTTTAGTTTTTCAGTCCTAGGCTACAGTAAGTTTCAGATAATTATGCTTTCTCAATAAATGAAATGTGCTTAAAGAACTCTAAGCCAATTACAAACAATGTATTTTAGAAATTTTATTGCTTTAAGTAGATCAACTGAAATTTTACTTTTGCCTTTTCTCCAAAAAATACTGTTCATCTTAGTGGTAGTAGTATATTCCAAAGCACTTAATCTTTTGTTTTAGCTCTTCTCTAACCTATTCTGCCTATGAGAGGATTAATGAGATGTGAATTATAATCTCCTTATTGATTTCCTAATTATTTTTCATAATCTAACTACAGCTCATGATTTATGCTTCTCACTGATGAAAAATGTAGGAGCAACAGGAATGAATAATTTGTGTGTGTGTACGCCCTGGAGCTGCTCGGGGATTTAGTTTTCCTTGTTTTGTAGCCATGCTCTGGTCTGGTCTTCTTTCCGTATCGTAGGTGCTACTTTTCCGCCTTTGGTCATACCACATCTTTTTAAATCTTCATCTACTTAAAAGTTAATTTCTGTAAATGAACTGTTTTTTGTTCGGCTCAGGAGAGAGGCTGTGCAGTAAATATTTAAGGTACCATCTTTTGCCGGTTTCATTCAGTAGCCTGTCTTGACCTTTATTTCCCAGAGCACTTCCACTAAACCGGCAGCTGCCACCTTGTCTGCAGCATCCGGGGATCTCGATCTGTTCACTGAGCAAACAACAAAACCCGAAGAGTCGGCAAAGAAACAACTTTCCAAAGACTCCATCTTATCCCTGTATGGCACAGGAACCATGCAGCAGCAAAGTGCTCCGGGTAAATCATTTTGTAAAGGTTCCCGTGCAGCCCTATTTTAAGCTTTACCTAGAACAGTTATCTCCTACGAGTGTAAAACTAAGGTCGGGTACCCTGCTACCTATATTCAGATGAAGAGTTTTATTTTTACCATTTACAAAAATGAGGAAATTATTGAAATGTAATACAGAAGCTAAAGAAAAAAAAAAGTGTGAGATTTTCATTTATTTATAGCTGTTCAAATTACGAAGTATACAATTTACTGCAAGATTTGTGAATTCAGCTTCTGCCGTCTAGTTCATCGCTTGGGGTGCGAGTCTCCGCTGTGCAAACAGCAGGCTGCCACGATCAGTACAGAGCTGTCAGATCTTCATTTAACCTGTGTTTGTACGAAAATAAAGAGCTCCAGTACAGCGATTAAAAGATTCTGGTTCACCACAGGGATTTGCCAGACTCTTTTTGGCAGTTAACCTCTGGTGGCACGTCCCTTTCCTTTGAGAGGTTTTAAGCAATTTCTTACTTTTACGAGACACTAAATTAACAGCACTGACGTACAGCCAAAGTTATCCTTTAAAATTATTTTGGTGCGCTTCTGACTTACAGGGGTGGGGCAGAAAAATCACAACACACTTCCGCTGAAATCTTCCCTTCTCTGGTACAGGTATGTTCATGGGGTCGTCTTCGATGCCATTTACCACACAACCCTCAACGCATTTTCAAGGCTTTCCTGCCATGGGAGTTGCTGTGCCTGCAGCAACTGGGATGATGGGAAACATGATGGGACAGTCGGTGCCAGTCATGGGACAGAGCACAGGCGTGATGGTAGGAATGGGAATGCCCAATGGATTTACTGGTACTACACAAACTGGTGTGATGGGACTTCCTCAAAATGTCGTTGGACCTCAAAGTGGAATGGTGGGACAGATGGTGACGCCACAAAATAAATTTGGATTGCAACAAAACCAACAAGCTCCATGGAACCTCTCTCAGGTAAAGACTTGCTGTTCCCAGACAAGAGTGCTTTAGCAAAGATGCCGCTTTGCAGATACAAAATGTTTGGCTGTAGGAGGAAAGGTGCGGTGTAGCCAAGTCACAGACCACTGGACTATGAACTGCTCAGAGGCACGTGGAAAAAAGATCAGTCAATAATTAAAGACATCTAATATATAAGCAGCGAGTAAGTTTTTGCCAAGGTAGACCAGACTCAGTTCTCCGCTTCTGTAGCTACTCTCATCCCAGCATCTGAACTACCGGGGTAAAAAGCTAGCTTAGCCACAGTTACAAAATACTGACACGTAAACACAGCCTCCTAACTAAAAGCAGAATTTAATTGCTTGAGGATAGCCATTAACAATTTCTACTTTCATTTACAGACCTCAAGATGAATTTCAGTGGAATGTGCAGTGCTTTGCACTCTTAACATTCTTCTGTAGATAATTTGCTTAGGTGAATCCATTATTTATCCGTACCATTTCTGTGCTACTTTATTTAGATTTCTTAAACATGTTTAAAAGGTTCTCTAAAAGTGTTAGTGTACACTTAGTACTATACTTTTACATTATACAGTGAAACTCTGGAAGTCGGGTATTTGAGAGGTTACTGGGGGGGACGGGAAGAAACACACCTAAATGATTCCCTTGGAGTTCAGTATGGATACTAGCAACTATTTTTTTCATGCTATTCTTTGAATTATAAGAACAATATAATAATTCTGTGCTGCTTACTCTAGTACTTCAGGAAGTGAACCTTAGTGACTTATTTAGATTTGATTATTTTAATTTTTACTGTTCTACTCAGTCCTGCGGTGTGAACATTTAAGAAGGTAAGCAGCGTTTCTTACATGGATAAAACAGCCCCTATTTGCAAATACACGCTGCCATTCTGCTTTGAAAAGTAATTTTTAAAAGGTGAGAATTTCAAAATGTCAAACCAAAAAAATCTGTGGATTTACTGTTAACAGGCTTTTTTTAGGTATCTAACTTTAAAACAACCCCGTATCGGCTTTGAAATGAAAATCGTGCTTCTTATCAAATACATAGTAACAGTTGGCTCGTAGGACAAGCGCTTCACGTGTTTCTGCACTCCCGGCACATCCTGCGTTACTGGTTCCTCGGGGAACCGTGATCTAATCTCTGGCTCCCGTTGAAAGGGGGAGAGCTCGCTTTGCTTACCAGAATAGCACGCTTTATACAGACAGTCTACTGCCTAAGAATTCTGCTCCAGAAGAGATTAACAACTAGGTAAAGCGTGTTTTCATCAGCTTTTTTGAATTTCCATGGTCAGTGATGGGTTGGCTTTGCAGATACGCACATAAAAGCACAGAGTGCTGAATTTTACCCTGAAATATTAGTTTGTAATTTATTTAACAAATTTTTTTTCACCAGTGTTTCAGTTTCATTTTGCAACCCGGTATTGTTCGCTCATGTTTACACAAACTCTGATTTTTATCTAAAGCTGTCTCTAACTTGAATCTAATGTTGCTTATCCAACATCCCTGTTCATCAGCTCTGATTATTAATTGCTCCAAATGCTCTTTTGCTCTCAAACTCATTAGAGGGGACATCTTCACTCTGTCTGTACAGCGAGGTTTCTGGTTTCTCAATAAGAGATCATTTTTTAGAAGGCAAGGGAGAGTAACCTGAAGAACTTTTTTACATTGAGCACTGAAAATTACAGTGACTGGGTAATATTTGTAGCGAGTAAAAATATTTTTGCTCCATCCCTGAAGTGAATGTGCTGAATTTTGAACTCTTTCCCACCTCTAACTAGACGTCATCTTTAATTTCACATGAATTATTTCACTTGGTTTTTGAGACATTATGGTATCTTGAGTAGATTCTTTAGCAAGAATAGTTAGATTTAAATAATACTCAAGTCTATAAATCTGCCTTGTTCTTTGTTGATTGCCACCAAAATGGACAATTTCTATAAAAATTTGTGTATTCAAGATTTTGAGGTCTCCAAGGAAATATTCCTGGAAGGAAAACCATCTGGAATTGCAAACGTAGACAAGGCTGTATTACTCGCTTTGCTGGTTCTTTCTCCCAGTTGCCACAATTCTGTTGGTTAGCGTTGAAACTTTGAAAGCAATCTCTTCTCAGCTGAGGGGCATCGCCCTCCTTTGTCACGCCCTCTGTAAATTCACTAGTGGAGTCTTTATACAGACTTGACAGAGTGCTGCAGCCAGTCAGCTGAGCTGTAAGGGTCACTGCTTGAACAGAAACTGATTGCAGAAAAGCTGCAATCTTGAAACATGCTTAGAAACTTACATTGAGTATTTTTATTTAATAAGAAATACTCATTTTAGGGAAACTTACTTTAACTGGGTTGCTAGATTGCTGGCTGGTTTTTGGCTCGTAGTGTGCTGTGTTTCAGCACCAGTGCTAATTAGGCTTGTGTGTGTGCTCCGCAGATGAATCAGCAAATGGCTGGAATGAATCTCAGCAGTTCCAGCAACGTGATGGGCTTTGGCCAGCCCCCCAGCACAGCAGCAGGATGGACTGGAAGCTCCTCTGGTCAGACTCTCAGCACACAGCTCTGGAAATGAAAGCTGCGATGGAAGTCTCGCCCAGAAGAGCCACCTAACATTCCTTGTTCAAATGCATTTACTTTCGCTGTTCCTTCCATGTACATATTCTTTTTCTTTTTCCCCAGCTGTTCAGATTAAGAATATGACTGACTGACCGTGTTGTGGTCTATATTGATTTAAATTTGATGTAGTGAAAAGCAAATCAAGAATACATTTATATATCATTGGCAGCGTTTTCATACAATGCATATGATTTCATAGACCATATATTTAAGAAGCTGCTTAACTACATACTGATTTTTTTCCCTCAAAATTCTAGATCAAATGTTTGCATATAAGGGATGTAGCTATCATGTTAGTAATATCCAAAAATATGAACCCTGACCCCCCAAAATTACCCAGTAATCCTGTAGAAGGTACTGTATGAACAAATGTTTAATCATATATAAATAGAATGTAAATGTATCACTGAGCAATGTTTTCTAGTGTATCAAACAAATTTTGTTTCATCATACATTTCACTGTGATGTTATTATGGTGTGCATAACAGGGAATATGGTTATTGAAAGAAAGATAAACCTGGATGTTGCTGTAGTTCTACAAATCAATAGTTTATTCTTTTAAAAATGAGCATTTGATCCATTTGAGTTTCCTGCCATAAAGTATCCAATCTGGCTCAGGAGGCACACACACAGTATTACTGCTGAGGACTAGCGGCACAATATGCATACAAGGCAACTCAATGTGAACAGATATATTTTTCCTCACAGAGATATCCAGGTTTATGACAGTGATTGTGTTTACATTTTATGGTGCCTCGTAATGATAAAATGTTATTTCCCTATATTAAAAGGATAAATCCATAATTGATTGTGGGTTTTTATTTCATTATTGTATGACCTACTTGACCACTATTTCTTCAAGAAGTCTACTTTTATGAAGGAAGACGTGTTCAATTTGGAGGATCCATTTATGCAAATATTTAGATCAACAGTTTGTGATTTAAAATCAGTTTATAATTACACCATTAAGCTGGATAAATACAAAAACTATATACAGAAATGCTGATTTTGAAAATACTCCATTGCAGCCATGTTTCTCTTGATTGTTTTCACTATGTGGAAACAGCCTTAAAACAAAGGTAAGTGTCAGTTTATTAAGACAAGAGTTCAGAAATGCATGCAAACAAGTTAGAACAAAGCACACCCACTTGATTTGCTTATTAGAGTATCTGACAGCTTCCTTTTGTTCCCACGGAAGTCCATCAGATGACTATTAAAAGGTCTCGTGCAGAAGTAGACTGTTCTGGCACATCTATTGTCCTGTACTTCCCGTGTAGCTGTGTCTCCGGGTCATACCTCAATACTGACTGTGTCCAGATGGTATTTTGGCTCATTAGCTAGATTTACTTTTTCCGTTCGTGTGTGCCATACAAGAACCTATAAAATAATGTTTGCGTTAGTACAGTCATCGGCAGAGGTGATGAGAAAGCTTTTTAGTAAATGTGGAAATCAGTACCTTTGTGCAGTTATTTGCTTTTGGTTCCAGTTCCTCCACTGTTGTTATCTGTTTCAGAAAATCAGATTCTTGCATTCCTGGTTGAGAACCACGACGTTTGAATACGGCTTTTGGATGCGACAGAATGACTTGAAGACTCACAGCAAATCCTTGGAGAGAGCAGGGGAAAAATGTTAAGAAAAAACCTTTAGGCTTTACCTTTTCGTGCAAGTTACACTTAAGCCTAGAAATCTCCCATGTTCTTTTCAAAAATGTGTAAATTTGATTATATGGATAGACAAAATTTGGTAGGTTTGTATAACCTCCACTCTCTTGTTTTGCCCTGAAGGTGTAATTAGATTTTTTGAATTGCCCCATATTTTCAACATGTTTAATCAATTTCCTGTCATGTAGAGAATATATGCTTTTTTTGCCTGAAATATCAGGTATTGCCAAGATCTCAGACCATCCTTCCTTTCTATTTCTAATTAAGAAATAAAACTAAATTTTAAGTAAAATAAAATGTATGAGATTTATACTGTACAAACACTTCTAGGTCTAAACGTGACAATCAGAAAAAAAGGTTAAAATACAGTAGTTGTAACAGCTGTGGTCTTCAGAGATTTTTAGCCTTTAGAGAGTTTTAACATTATTATTGATGAAAGCCAAACCATATTCACATTTTGCCTTGCACACCGTGTACTTAATGTGGACTTGTGAATTGTTTTCACCAACAGTGGCGTGCAAGACAGCCTGTACCTGATCTGTGCATTGCACAGCCCGACTCGAAGGGCTTCATCAGCGCACGTGCCTCTCTTTGCAATGCTTTCCTCCAGTAATGCACGTTAGGTCCCTCAAAGGAGATTACAAAGCGAGAAATCATTAGTTTGAACAAACTCGCCCCCTCTGAAGCAGCTCTTGTGAATCTCCAATTTGCCATTATTTATAAACTTTCCACTTTTCATTCAGCAAGGTTGTCACTTGTATGCTGCTTTAAGTATGACTCAAAACTCGACTGATACACTTGTAAAGAAAAATTACATTTGTAACTCCTTATGTCAAATTGCCACGCCTGCCAAAGAAATCCTTTTTTCATCAGTTCAGTGTGGTTCCAGCTGTCCCTTTATAACAGCAGTAGTAACAGTTTTGACATCTGTTCTGAAACACTGCAAGAGCATTTAATTCTAAAGCCAGTATTAAAACTTTCTCACTTTTGAATGAGTAAAACTGTATCTAATGGAATAGAAATCTGTCCTCTTTTTTACTAGAATCATCTTGCTATTGTATTTTCCTTGAAACTATCTGTGGCTTTTATGGGAGCCTTTTAAAGAGGAAAATATAAAGAAGTAATTACTGCAATCTGTGTAAAGAAGGCACGCTGAAACCACTTTTATCTTAACTATCACGCTCTTGCTTGTAGCAAAGCACAGGAAGATAATGGAAAATTATTATTATTTTTTTAAATAAAGATTTGGACAGTGCACAGGAAGACTATGGGTTGGATGTAAACTGAGGTCCCAATTCACTGACAGACACGGTTGAAGAAAACATGTTTAACTTTATACCTTTTATAAAGATGAATAGGTGTCTAGATGGAAAGGGCTTTTATCCACACCTTGCAGAGCAGTCTAGTGAATAAAAGACTTCCCCGAGGTGTGAGACTTTGCCGTAGCCTGTTCTTGCTCTGTGCAGTTAAGCCCTGCAGCTCTGGCTCTGCAGACCGCAGCAGTGCTGGGATCCAGCTGTTCACTGCTGCAGCTGCTGGGTTTAGGCAGGTGGTACTGGGGCACAGAATGGCAGTCTGGGCTTCTCTCCCAGGTAGGGGTGTGTCTTCAGCAGGCTACAGGCCTTTACTGCTTCCTCGGTGTTGAAGCCTGGCCGTGAGGGAGCACACCGTGGGCTCCATCCCAGTGCAATTGTTCGTGAAGAGCCGAGGTTGAGTTTAAACTCCCTCAGCAATGGAGGGATGCAGCCAGCTTTCCGCATCTTGACAGATGACCACAGACTTACCACTGCTGAACAAATTGGCCTGGTTCAGTTCAGTATTTTTGGTTAGGGGTTTGTTGTTTTTTTTTCCTTCAGTTAGAACAAACAATATAATTTTTTGTTGCAACTGGGCTTTAGTGTGGTTGATATTTTGCTCTGTTTTGTGTGTGTGTGTGTCTGTCCCCACCCACGTTTGCTTTGCAAGGGAAGGCATTATTGGAGCCCTCATCAGCTGTGCGAGCTGCTGTTTCTTTTTAAAAAGATTTAATTTTTTTTAAGATTTAAGCTGGTCATCCATGAAGGAGAAAATGAAGTAAACACCAAAATTAGGGTAGTGTCCTAGTTTTAAGAGTGGGGAAGGAATCCATTCTAAGCAGAAGAGACATGCAGATTTTCTGCTGCTTATCCTTGTGTGTCTCAGCTTGGCTCCCTGCCCCTGCCCACTACCCCATACTTATCCATCCATACATTATTTTCTCCTAGGTTTTCTTGTTGCAAAGCTTGCTCCACAAATCCTTGGATTTCTCCTACACACAGATCTTCAGATGTGCCATACTCCTGGCATGTAACATGCCCTTGCTACCATGCTATTGCAAATCACCATTTTAGGGTGCTATCAAAATCCCCCCCATGTTTTCAGGCATGAAATAAAAGTCAGATTATTAAACTGTGTTGCACATGGCAAGGACATGGACTACTGTGTGCTGACTGGCCTGTGGCCTGAGGTTTATTCCCTTGATCAGTGGTCACGCAGTCTTTGTTTCTTAAAAAAAAAAACAAAGCAGCAACTTGAATAGATAAAATAATTGAAGGAGACTTATCTCCTGCCTCTCTAGTTCTCCAGCTCTGCTTTATAACTGCTTTAATTTCACATGTATGACACTTTGTATTTATGTAGCTAGACTTCCGGTGGACTTCAGGGAAACCATTTTCTCATGACAAGTGTCAGCTGAGTTTTTATCACAGACATAATTTTGGCATCAAAAAGAGAGGTGATGGCTTAGGTTTTGACCAGAGTGGCACTAGTTATTTCTCTTAGTAGATAACAATCCTGTGGTAATAGATGAAAAGACACTGTTATTTTGAATTCTATCCCTAAACAGGGATTAATCTGGGATTACTGTCTCCAGCATAGTATAACGGAACAGTGCTACATGCATACAATTCTTTTACTTGATCATTATTCTTACAAGGTCATACTCGGCTTAAGGTCACATGAAATGCCACAGGACAATTTCATAGCCAGAGTGTGAAGAGGTGGTTTTGGGTTTTTTTGTGTTTAATGCAAGGCTGTAAATTAAATCTAATTGGCTGAAGAACCACCCAGATAAGGATGAATTTGTTGGAGGACAAGATACCTTGGAGACACAGCAAAGATTACATCTGTGCTTCTTTCCACAGAAGCTGTTTCTGTTAATTCACACCTTGACTTCTGTTAGATCAATGGCTTCTGTTAAAAGGCAGAGCCATTTTTCTTCATCCGGTTCGACTGAGATGGTCTTTAAAGATTTTGTTGCCGTGATTAATGCCTTTGCTTCCTGAATGCTTGAGATATGATAGTAGCTGAAGGCAAGCTAGAAACTGAGAATGTTTATTGTTTCAGGACTGTATGAATACTAACGCTTAGCACTGGTGTTGAAGCAGATACACTGGTTTCCACACAGTTCAAGGTTCTACCTTTGGCTTGTTGAACATGGCATGGTTTGGGGGCGGATTCTTACAAGTATCTTCTCCCTGTGACATACTGTTTGGGTTGCAATAAGGTAGAGGTGCTCAGCCAGGAGGTTTCGTAGTTCAGAACAAAGGCATCTGCTGACAGTTAATTTACCATGAAAGAGGCCCTCTATGTTAAACTCGACAACATTTAAAATAGATGTTACGCTCTGATGAAGGGGTGGTTTGGGAGTTTTTTTTTAGTTTGGTGGCTGCCATAACCACTCACTTAAAATCTTCTGTACTTCTGACATCCAGCAGTGGCTGTGTCAGATTGAGAAAAAATATGCCATGTTTTGCAGTGCCATTCAAAACTGTTTCAACTGAGTTTTCTCCATGTTATATTGTCATACTAATTGTAGTATGATTGCAATTGCATACTTAAACTTTTTTTTTCTATTTTTAATAACTTCAGTGTTTTCCAATGCTTTCAAAATAAAGCTTGGATGATCCTAAATCAAATGTGGACATACTGCTTCACTGAACATTTTGAAAAATTAGACTTTTTTTCTTTCAACCTTTCCTAAAGGTTGGACCAGATGATTTTTCTCGGTTACTTCCAACCTGGGCTTCTATGATTAACAGACCAGCATAAGAAAGATAAGCTGTACTAAAGACCTCAGACTATGGCAAAATTGGGGGGCAAAAAGGAAAAAAAAAAAGGTTGCTCAGGCCCCTAGCTGAGGGACTTAAGGCACAGTGGATAAACTCTGGACCACAAATCCAAAATCTGCTTGCCCCATGATTCATAAGCATAGATTAATCTCTGTGACTGAAGGAAGCAGCTCCTGGAATGCTAATGTTAAAGCATGCATCAGTTTTCCTTAAGCAATCTTGACAGTAGCAGAATCACAATCTAACTTGTTTTCATGAGTGGTAAAAATTCTGGCACTGGGAACAAGCCAACAGTAAATCACTAACAGCATCATTTAATATAAGATTTTAATATAATTTAATATAATTATATATATAATTTGTATTATATTTATAATTTAATATAAAGATTTTAAATCAGGCCTGTAATAAACAACACAACACAATGCCCACCTCAGAATCTATGCCACTTTTTGCTTTCACCACCCAGTTCTCTCTTGCTTTTCTTCCTTGAGGGTAAGGAAGTCTGTGTCAAACTCTAGAACCCACCTACAGTTAAAACTGAGGCAGAACTTAAAAAACACCAGAACTAATTCTTACAGTGTGTTGCTTGCCAGACAAGAAGCAACACAGGAAACAGCTACTCTGCTTTCTGAATGCAATTTAGCATTGGAGAACAGCAGTGTCGACCACAAACTTCTCAAAAGATATAAGCCATGTTTCCTGAACTGGTCTAATGTCATTGCCGTGCGTGAGTACATTTCAAAGAAGAATCTAGGGAAGTTGGCCAGCTAGGGTTTTTGAGCTGATCCCAATGAAATCACTAGGACTTGTCTCCACTTGCAGTAGACTTGAATTTGGCCCTGTATCTCGAAGTCTAGAATTAGAAGTTTATGTGCTTAAAAGCAAGGATGTGCTTCCTCTGAACAGCCGCAAGTTAAATCAGTGGTCCTAAACAACCTCATGATCGAATTATTGTGAAAATCACTACAAAAAGATAGTTAGTTCTGTAAACCAAAGAGCGCCCCCTTGCCAGTGCCTTGGGAATACATTAAACAGCTGTAGACAGCTGAGTAGTTTAATATATGCACCTATTTTTTTTTCATGGTAGTATTTTCAAAAGAAATCCTTAGTATTCCTTATGTGCTGTATATGGTATAACCAGAGTTGCTTATATATTTGGTTCCGGCAGAAGGAGGGGAGGAATGGCAGTGACATACTACAGCACGGACTTAGGTTTGTTAACAAGTACCCAAGGGTATATTGAGGGGTCAGGGGATTGACAAGGACGGAAAATGGAGTGTTAACATGCATCCTGGAGCTGTTCAGACACCTGTGCAGTACTGGATTTACAGGTTCTGTTCTGTTTGTGCCCTTCCACCATATTCCTGAGGGGAATGAAGATGCAAACTTAACATTTTTTTCTTACCAGCCAACCCAGCACCCATTTCCTTCCTTGCTGAAATAAAAAATGTGATTTAGTCAGTTATTTTTTGAAGACTAATAAAAGTTTTCTCACAGAGTACTAACTCCCTGTTTATAGATCTGCAGTAACTTCCTATACTCTCAACCCTTGTATCTTTGTCTCTATAACCCTCCCTTCCATGACTTCGGTAGAAGTACACGCAGATAATGTTCCTAATGGAGCTGTTTTTCCCTCATGCCAGTGATTCAGCCAGCAACTGCAAAGTGTAAACAACAACTTGAGAACTCTCCACGTATCTCTTTGAGTCTGGGTTAGACTCCCTTGGCCAATGTTGTGTAATGGCTGCTGCTAATGAGTTATGAACCATGCTATCATCTTTATCCACTTCTGTAGCATAGTATCAATCTGTATCTATAAATCCACAGGCAGAGACCATTAAAATGTGCAGCTCCAGTCCTCAACAGGCTACACAGGTTTAGGGATTGACATATCTAGTTCTCCTCTGAGGAATGCCTCTACCTAGACACTCAAAATATTTTCATGCCAGGTGATACTATTAAATTGAAATGCTTCTACAGTGCAGAAGAATTCACTTCTTGACGTTTCTGCCTCCGAGGTGTTAACAACTATTAGTTCTCCTTTCCTCTTTTTAAACAATTGTACTGTACATATTTTTCATCAAACATTTCAACCCACATAAAAATAGTCTGTTGAGATGAGAAAGCATTGTCCTTTTCCCTCTCCTAAAACATAAGGGTATCAGGAAAAAAGAAAATGGCTGGCTATTTCTACCTCATTCTTGCCCTTGTGTTCCTACTTTTTCCTTTTCCTCTCCTTCCTGAATACAGAATATGCTTAAGTGCAAATATCGTATCCATTGCTGGGAAACCAGCTGCTGCTACATCAAAAATCAGACTTCTGCACACTGGTGATTCATGTGGCAGTTGTGAATATATACAAAAGATTGTCTAAGCATGGACTGACAGCAAGACAGAGCTATGCAGTGTGCTAACTTCACAGCAGAAGATTGATTAGATCCATTTTGAAGCTTTTCTGCCTTCATGTGCTAGGCTATAGCTGTCACTGATTTTTCCCCTAAGCCCAGCGTTTCAAACTATATCCATCTACAGTTATCACCAACATTCCAAATAACCAATAAAAAACCCGAATATTTTCATTATAAAGTAGCATTTTACAACATGAGGTCTAAGAAGGGTCTGCATTTATACTGCCTGGTGTAGACTGACGACACAATGAAAGGCAGGGGCTCCTTGCAAAAATTAACTGGATTAATTAATTTACAATTAACTTGTTTCAGACAAACAATTTATAAAACATAAAAGCCAAGTTGCTGCACAAAATTAAAAACCAGTGAAAGTAAGTTCAGATATCACCAAGAAGTAACTTAATTAGATGAGATGTGCAAGCTAAGACTTCCAGGATGTTTAGTGCTGAAGAGCACATACAGTGGATGTACTTCAGAAGTTTTAAAAGCTGCTTATACTGAAACATCCGTTTCTGTCCCACTCAAAACAATGTAAAAATAGTTATTATGAGAAACATTCATGTATCATGAAACATGGTACCCACCTGCCATGTCAATAGCAAAGGGCCTGTCAGCTCTCCAGCCAGTGTACCAGCCAACAACTTTGCCGTTTTCCACGACCGGGCGCTCGTACCGTCGTCCTCCTACCAGTCCCACAGGCCACACCGATACTTTGCGGGTTGTGCGCATCTGCAAGAGGCAGGCACACAGTGACTGCACGTACGTTTTCCTAGTAGGCTTTTTTTGTAAGTGTTGGTGGAGAGCCTACACATTAATCATCAAGGCTAAGTATTTAAAAGCAATTCTAGCTTATTTCAGCCCAACAGAGTAAGCATTTGAAAGCTCCATGTGCCCACTCATTTTCTGTGAACTCTCCAGCTCTCTAGCCTGTAGGCACCTCAATTCTACTGAAAATATCCTATTCATATTATTTTTTCTAACAAAAAATTTAAAAGCCATGAAAAAACAGTATTTATACTCCTGTTTGTTTGTTTGGGTTTCCAAAGGTGTACTAGATCTTTTCTACCTACAAGACTGTAGCATTCTGGCAGTAAGCTTATTTCTATAGACTGCTTACGTATCGTACAAGCCCAGCAAGAGAGAATATTATAATGATGATGAACAAATACGCACAACATTATGACAAATACAATTAGTTTGAGACTGGTAACAAATATACTGAGTACAGGAAATTGTGATGCACACTCTTCTCCTACCTGCACCATACCAGATTTGTACAACAGATGCAACTCAGATCTATTAAAGGCTCACAAAAAAAAAGATTAAGTTTGCACTAAGCCTTTTTAATTTCTGCATTTTCTCTCAAAAAGCTCTATTGAGTTTCTGAGAAGGACAGAAAGCAGGTCGGGTAGGATGCTTCTGCTCGTTTGCTATCAGTAACAGGAATTTTTCCCAACAGTGTAAAAGTAACTAAATGTAATTCTGGAAAATTCATCTAACCTAGAGGAATCTACAGGTATTAAAAAAATTACTCTTTCTTTAGCAAAAAGCATGCATGGCTGGGATTCAGTGAATTCAGTTCACTGGTTAGTAGACCATTTTTCTTCAGTAAACAGGAGATAACGTGACATGAACCTGATGCGCTGCTCCCCATGGGAAAATCACTGACAGTCTGGTGCAAGAACTTGAGAAGATGAGTGCATGGACACAGCAGCTCGCACAATTTAACCACACTGATTCAAAAGCCACTGTTTTAACTGCTGTGCTTAAACATGGTCTTATTTAAGCAAGTATTAAACTATTTCAGCGTAACGTGGGCTTAATCTGACCAATTTTTAAAACAATCTCTTTTCTTCTAGTGCAGTTGAGGCGTCTTCCTTAGGGAAAGGTTATCCCTTTCTCCTTCCAAGCACTGCTTTTTGCAAAAACACACACAGTTTTACATATTTGTAACTGCAGTGCCCTATCGATAGATGTTGAAGTAAAAGGCAACCTTGGTTAAATATTAAACGCTTCCCTCTCTTTCTGCCAAGGTAAAAGATTTATCATGCATATCATCTAGACTCCCAGGAGATGCACCAGAAAAAACAAAGACATCACATCACTCTGTTTCACATTTCTAAGCTAGAAACATTAGCAGATTCTTAGGAGAACTTTCACATAGGGAAAGCATAAAATAGATATTTAAAAATCCACAAATATTTATGTACACACAGAAGAGAGGCATGCACCTTCTCTCCTTCCAATTCTTTGTGTATCCTTAAATTCGTTAAGCAAACTTCTCTCGCTTCCACTCTAATAACTGTTGCAGCAAGTCAGACCATTTCACTCAGTAGCAGCAGTCCATACTGGATAAGAACAGGGTATGTATACAACTGGCAATAAAGGCATTTCTCGTCATAAGGAGTCTATCCAAACCATTGCCTATTTAATTTCCAGTGAGAGACTGCCATGAATCTCTCTACAGGTTATTGTTAAACATGTTTGCCTATAATCGTTCTCCCTGCTTAAGATTATTTTTCCAACCTCTCTCAATCCTCCATTTAGGAAATGCAGAGTTAGCAATTAACTATTTGGATATAGAAATCAGTCAAACCTCCTCATGAAGATCTTTTAACTCTGGTTTTAATGATACATCCATTTTGCAAATATTTTCTAGCAGTATATTTATATCAACATCCAAACACATCAGAAATGGACACAGGGCGTCATCCTGTTGGGCTTGTCTATACATGCAAGTTTCCAATCAGTTTCCAAGGGCATGATCAAGCCACATACACCCAACTGTGCCACACCAGTATTAACCGCAGGATGAACACAGACGCCCACTAACTTCTTTGGGTTGCCATTAATACCTTCTGAAGGGTATGGATACCTGAACAAATTACTAATGTACTGATTTACAGCATTTTAGCTACCCTGTACCGACTGTCTGTACCAATGGTAAAAATAAAATGCCGCAAGGCACAGGCAGGCACACTCTAACGACAACAGAGTAGGTAATGCACAGTAAGCCCATTCCCTGCCTTTTCCCACAGTGAGCATTTGGGCAGCTGTACTGCAAAATACACCAGATCACACAAGACTTCTGAATTGAGTTAATAACAGCCACAGCATTTATGCTAGCAGAACCAGGCTGATTTCCACTAATATGTTACCTTACATGGCAAGTAGGAAAATCTTGTCAATGAGAAGTATCTCACCAATCTCATGAAACCAGCATGAAATGACCCAAGAATTTTTAATTATTACAGTCTTGGGTCCATTTGGTGTCTATGATTTAAGTCAGCAAAGCCACCACACACCAGAAAAAGTAACCAACCTTTTAAAGAGCTCTTTATTTTGTCCTTAGGTTACTTTCTTTATTCTCATGGGTTACATTTTTGGAGAGTGAAATAAGCAGGTGTCAAGAATACAGCAATCCCTTTAAGTACAAATTGAAAGAGCACATTTACACCGGTATTTATGCTAATTCTGAAATACCTTACAGACTCAGGATGTGCTAGGCAGATGAAAGTCAGAATATTTCTTTTAATCTTCTGATAACAGCATTACTGCATTTAATATACTGATGTGTTAAGGCTGTATTTATGTATGATGGGGAAAAAGCTATTATTTGGATTAAAAGGCCAACTTGCATCTGGAATTCAATGCTGCTAATCATTGGGACAGAAAAAGGTGATTCAAAAACATGTTAATTCTAAATAGCTTTAGCACTGTGGGTTAAACAACTGCCACAATCCTAAAACTTACAAACAGCTTCCTAAATTACTC
This sequence comes from Ibidorhyncha struthersii, assembly GCA_013398815.1. Taxonomy (NCBI): domain Eukaryota; kingdom Metazoa; phylum Chordata; class Aves; order Charadriiformes; family Charadriidae; genus Ibidorhyncha; species Ibidorhyncha struthersii. Next base: position 206,798 of record VZSZ01011831.1, on the reverse strand, counting down.
TTCTACCTGTCATTTTAATGTGCGGTAGCACATGCTACCTTAATACTCAGCATTTTAAGTCCTAGTAGCTTACATGAGTGGTATTCATCTTACTTATACTTAACTCTGTAAGTTAGGCATCAGGTCTATCCTAGTTAGACTTCTGTAGTTAATGAACAGAGACAGGAACCTACTGGCGTGATTCATCCTGCCTGGCTTAGACAGCTATCTGAAGGTAGGATGAATCTCCCTCTGGATATGCTTGTGTCCTCTATTTGCTTTTTGATTCTTTGAAAGGGCGTGTTGGGCATAGGAGAAGACTGATGTACTCCATGGGGGAAGATGAGAAGAGGCCTCTGTAAGATGGCAGAACAAACCCAAATGAAGCGGGGGGAACACAATTGGGAAGGAGGGGCAAGGAAATGACAGGAGAGAGGAGTAACAACCGACCAAAGAAATCCCATTGAGATGACTGGCATATAACAGTAAATACAGTAGCAATAGAGGATCCACTAAAGGTTAACAAGTGAAAATGCAGAAAACGGAGCCAAGCAATAAAAGAGATACTGATAAAAGCATTGCCAAAAATAGCATCTCATTAGTCAATCAAGAAAAGCTGCTTAATGGGATGTGCCGGACTGATGGATAGGGAAGATATCAGGCCAGTAACAAAATATAAAAGCCCAAGGGGAATGAAAACAAATGACAGGCAGAAGGAAACATGGCCATACTTCCTACAGTGAAAAGGCTTCCAGGCTGGAACAGCCATCCTAGTGTTTTTGCAGCATGATGTTGATGCATTTCTATTTGGGATTCAAAGCTCTCAGCAAATACAAACCTGGCTGCCACACATAGTAAGCTTTTTTTCCCTCCCCCCGCTCTCTCTAACTTCAGCCCCTGTGTAATTTGTGATCTGTACTGGTCAGGCTAAAGATTATCATCCAGGCTTGCCCCCCTCCCCATCCCAGCAAGACTCGAGCAGATTTCTATGCAAAATTCCAATTTATTATTACCAAAGACAGGATCCAGAGCTCCTTCACTGCAGCTTTCACAGGAGAAAATGTTACGGGTTAAAGCACAAGCACAGCCAGGTTCCCTATCACTTCTCAGGCAGGCATCCTGCATTACTCACAGGTCATTTAAAGCCGAATTCTGCTTCAACAACTTATGCAACTGCACTAGAAGTCAGAGCGACAGCTCAGTTGCAACGATGCTATGCCCCTTTACTCGGGCATTAAATGGAGCTTCTGCCCCTACTTATCATTACTTCAAAGGAGTCATAGAAAATCAGTGCCAGTGGTTTTTGTGGTTCAGGGACTATGATTCTTAGGGGACAGTAACTTCAAAAAGCAAGTGTGTTGTCAGTAAACTTTACAGTAAAAGGGTATGTCTCCATGGAAAAACTTGTAGAAAGGGTCTACAAAATCAAAAAAGTTGTCACTCATTGATCTAGCCTGCTCTGTAACCCTCACAGGTGATTTGATTTAGTGCTTCATCATCCTCACTATTAGAAAGCTTTTTTCCAAACATCTGCCTTTAACATCCTCTGCTGATTCGTACCCAATCTAACTGCAGAGGGAGGATACATCAATTCCCCCTTCTCTCAAACAACATTTTACATACCAGATATACAATGATTAATGCTTCTAAATTATATCAGCAGCCTTAGGCACAAATGTCAATATTGCTTCCCTACAGGAGAAAACAGGACTAAATTTAACTAAAGCAGTTAGGAGACAATTTCTCTGGACTGGGAAGACTTCCAAAACATTTGCTATTAATGTTTCTTTTTGGCCTTTCTACTTACTAATACTTTTTCCTCATCCTACTTTTTGTTATTCTACCAGGTTGCATTCACTGTACCTCTGAAGAGCTGCTGACCCATTTGTAATTAATTTAATAGTAAAAGTATCAGTTTCACAGGTAAAAAGAAAAAGACTGCTGTCAAAGTGCAGTAACAGTCAGTTCTTGGTACTTTGTAACCCAGAGTCCCTCACTTGGATAAATCTATTTCAAACAGCTTTTTTTTTGTCACTGTTTCCTCTCATTTTTAAGCTATTTCATTGTTTGTAGAGAAACAGTCTTTTCTAATCCAACTGCTTTAGCATAGGTATTACGTGTCTATGTGCAAGGGGAATGCCAGTATGCATTTAAAATCTGTCATGTATTCTTAAATCATTTATACACTAGAAAGGTATTTAATGCACTGCTAACTCATATTTAGATCTTTTTTTATGATGAAGAAAATAACTAATGACAGCCAGCTAATATTTAATTCTGTCTAGACTACTGAATGTTATTTTTAAGACTATAGCAAAAATTTTATTTTTCCAACCAGCTCCAAGAGATACAACAAAAGACCTCCATGTTTTCAAGGACAAACAGATTCACTTATACTACTTTTACATCTTTTGCATAAATATATCCATTAAAAATTACACAGAGCTAGCTTAATAAAGATTAGGACAGTTATGTAAAAGTTATCAAAGGAGCACTAACCCTTCCCTAGTCAAAGTTGGAACAAATAGTAAATATTTACCTCTTCTGTAATGTCTTTTTTGAGTTGCTCTCAAAATATTTTACAAAGACAATCATGGCAAAACTGAAGCCCGTGTGATGTGCAATGCCTGCAAGTATTTCTGTTCGATTTTTAATAACAGAGATTTATTTTGGGGGGGCTACAAACTGTTAAAAGCCACGAGAATATCTGCTACCTTCATACATACCTTTTGGGAGACTGAAGGGCAGGGGCATAAGAAAGTGTTTTCAGTCTGAATTGCTCACACAACTTGCCCTCTGCTCTACAGTGCCACTGTGAAAATTACCAGAGTTAGACAGCCCTAACCTTCAATAGCCAGGGCATTCTTGTGCAGGCAACAGCTATAGCAAATTGAATTCTGGTCCCCAACTCAGCGTGCAACAGGGCTAATTGCTAAGCTATTAAAGAAAAGTTGGTTTGTTTTTTTTTTCCCCCTTAGAAATGACAATTAATGCTGTGTTTTTCTTTGAACTCCATGCAGCAAGGCTGTATTTAGATCACACCTTATAGTATGGGTTCCTCTAAGGAGACCCAATCTGCCATAACACTCAGCAAGACAGTGGTGTGTGCCATACCTGCATGCTCTAGGCACCTAGCAAATCTTGCTATGAACGTTTAGACACCAATGACCAAAGGACTAGGGGTGGCAGTGAGGGAGATCATAGTTTTACTTATCAGCATTTTAATTTCACAGACGTCTCAGTTTAGGTGTCTAAGCAAAATACAAGCAGAGGTGACAGATAAAACCTAGACAGGAATCTCTGAAAATCAACGCATTTCTGAATGCGGCAAGCTCACTTTCTCACACATGATGACGACCGTTACTCCTGTTCTTTGTACTCCTTAAGCAGCTCACCCCTCACGCTCAAATGTTTCAGGGGAGTCTGCACAATCAACAGCAGAGTGGACCTCCAACACCAATTCCTCCCTATCCATATACGAACCAAGGCAGCAGTGGCCTTTGGCCAACTATTCGAAATATGGATAGGGCAGAGAAAACGACTGAGATGTAGAAACATGTGAAGGATGTGAAGAGTTAAGGGAAGTGGAACTTAGCTATGTCTGTCTTTGGTTTCCAGTGCTTAGGCTAATCTTGTTTTTCAAAATCTCTCTACGAAGGTGGAACGCCAGCTTTATCTAAGGTTTTCTTTCTGGAAGTCTAAAAATGTAAAATTGGCAGTTGCTAAGCATCAGTCACAATATTATAATAACTTGCATTCAGGAATAAGATGAAGCACAAACGCAACAGAAACTATAACAGAGTCACTCCAAAAAGAACAGCCTACAGTAAAAAAATAGAAGTTATAATGATTCATATAGAAACATCTGTAAAGCATATCAAATACAGTAGTTGGGATTTCAGGCCTCTCAGTGGCTTTGTTAAGAATGCAGGCTGACATTCAACTGATAAAAGATATTTTCAGAGAGCGGACTGTTGTTTTTGATGCAGATGGACACCTCCAGGTGAACAGACCATATCTGAGCAGAAAAAAATACAAATTCTTTTTGAGGTCTGGATCCCAAAATAATAAGTGACAAAATATAATATGCCAGAATCACCAGCTTTAAAGTAAAAGCATGATTTTTCACCTGACCACCATTATACTCTCAAGTGGAAAGAGTCGAGAATAACTTAAAGGCCACTCCTCCACTCCTGGAAATATTTCTTCATTGTTGCTGCAGCCCCAGTTAGTACTCTAAAGAATTTCACAATCATTGAACCAATTGGTCCTTTCCCTGAAGCCTTTCCAGGAAAGGTGAGCCTTTCCTAACAAAACACTCAGCTAAGCCAATGCTGAATACACTATAGCAGCTGAAAGACAAATCAGGCTCTCCACATTATTCTAGAAACAACAACTAAACCTGCTCAGACTCCAGTTTTACTTTGAGGACATACTTTTGCCAAAAACTAAGCTATACATACACACCATCATATCTCAGGTAAAAAGACCATTATAAACAGCACCAGAGGGTTTCAATTTTACTACAGATGGTGACATTTTCCAGCAAAACACTACTGTAAGCCGGAGGGTTTTTTTCCTGATTTTCATTAAACACATTTTGCCCAGGTCTAGTGGGTCCAGCTCACTCCATATCAAATAAGGTACTCATTCCTGTAAGTACCAGACAGAAGTACTTTGGACAGAGATCAGAATTTCCTCATCAAAAGCTCTCAGAAGTATCTCATGGCGCCTCATGCAAAGCACGCACCTTTTTGATCATGCCCTTACGGCTTATACACCTCCACTCGCAGTAAAGCCTTTGTGGGTTTTGCTTTGTTAAGAAGGCTCCGTCTTCTGTAAGGGCACTAGGGAAACCCACAGCAAAGGAGCTGCCTTGAACATAATCCTTCACTGACACGCAGTTCCCTGGCACACCTTCTGCTCTGTAACGCTTTCTCGACCTCTGAGCAAAATGCATCCCTAACGCTAATGCTTCTCTCATATTGGTTTTATGGTCCTAACTAGCATTGGTTCCCACCCCCCAAGCCCTCACTGCTATTATTGAAACCAACTTTGACTCAGAAGAAAGCCGTTACAAAGAAGACAGACCTACTGTTTCATAAGCCAGCAAACGTACATAAACTGCATGTTATAACATTAGCAGATGCTAGCAGACATTGCTGCTGGCAGTTTGGGACCCACATGTCCCCAGGTCCGCATCAGTGATGTGCTGACAGTCACCCAGCCAGCACAGGATGGTGGTAGGACCAGAATGCAGAGCTCCTGTCTCATCCCTCTACATTTATACCACCTTCCCCGGTGAGCAGACTACAGTTTATTCGACCTCCTTTGGGATTATGCGACTGCAGGTCCTGGAGAATTGTTCCTGGCAGGGTAACAAACTGAAAAAAAACCCTCCCTCTCAGGTATTGTTATTGTCACTTTCACGACAGGAATTATTACCAGATTTCATCTGCACACAACACGTTCTGAAGCTGTTCTCGTCATGCTTGGAGAAGACGAGCACGGTTTACCCTCATAAATCAATCAATTCCTGAAGGAGAGATGGGGATTTACTACAGAGTTGTCAAGCCAGAATCCACAAAAACAGAGAAGTTTTTTTTAAGGAAAAAAAAAAAAAAAAACAAAAGAGTCAAGCAGTGCCTCAACTGAAAACTAGACCACTGGCTCTCTCCAAACCAACCTCCCACTTGTCCTAAAGGCACATCCCATTGGTAAAGCCTGGCAAGGGACTTCATTAACTTTGCCAGGTCAACAAGACATTCTCCATGTTACTACCAGTAGCATCCCAGAGACCTTAGGTACATCTCGTTAGTGACCCAGACAACAGCTGTGGGAACTTGCAGCCATAACTGAAGCAAAAGCTCCTACTCTGCTTCTGTAACAGAGCCTTCCAACCACCACATTTCACAGGGAAAACTCATTCATGCACATGTGTTTGCCTGCAAGCACAGGGCTCAGAATAAACACTTATTCCTCAGTAGCTGAACCCTGATGAAAGAGAAGCCTTAGGACTGTGGAGCTGCACACCCAAGGTGACCATTCTTGTTGGCAAAAGGAAACACAGATTGCCTGTCATGCTTGCAATTTTCAAGGTTAACCCTTCAGAGAGATTTATCCCCTTGCTTTCCTGAATTTCCTAGCTTGTTAGAGAGGTAATTTGTACCTTTTCATTTCACCATTCACAGCAATTAGAATAATAATACGGGAAATGATAGATGAAGATAGATGAAGAATAAGCCTGACGTAACCCCTTTCAGTACACGTGGGTCACTCAAGTGGTATGCTTGCCAATATTGTTCCTTTAGCTTGTCCCTAACGTTTGTACTTGAAAAAAAACATACCTTTTGTCCCACATTACTCATTGTGGCAGAGTGTATTTTCTGTATCAATTTACAGACTCCCTAAGATTGAATCAGATTAGTTTTACATCCCTGAACAGAGGTGGACACTCCCACCACATCAAAAAACGTAGGTGGAATTACTCTGCATTATTATGCACCAAGCACAGCCAGGAGATTTTAAGAAAAATCAATTACAACAAAGGTTTAGCCTCCAGGCAAAGGTCTTCAAATTAGCTGCTTCAATGCTGAATGCCAAACGGGCCAAGGAAGTAGGGCATCCCTGCTGAACTGGGACCCTGCACCTGCCCAGATGCTGGAAATGGAAAAGGATGCATTATGAATCTAGGCACAAACGAACATAAGCATTTCTAAAATAACTTGCTCTAGGGAATTTCACATGCTTCACATTTCTGTGTACCATATTCGTTTTAACCTACTGACTGTAAAGCATTTGGGGAAGCACAATGCTTCCAAACTGCAAAATATGAGTGCACGCCACTAAATACTGTGCTGTCCGCCACCAAAAGTGGTGCAAAAGACTGCAATTTGTCTGAAGTCCTGTACGTTCCCTATCTGCTGCCAATATACTTTTCCGTTTCCCTCCCTCATTTTCCTGCCGGGGTTACTCTTCTAGCTGTCATGGAAGATGTACATGACCTTTCTTCTGCTGTTTTATGTCCACTTATTAAACACCCCTCCTTCCTGCCAGGAGGAACCCAGAAAGAGAGCAGGATAACCTCTCCCCGGAGCGCTTGCCAATTCCCACCGAACAAGAGCAAAGCTCTTCACCGAGGGTCTGCAATAAAGACAAAAACAGGTCCCTTCACAAAAAAGACTCCTGAAAGGGTGTTCAGTCATTACACAAACGATTTGCTGCTTTGAAGAGCTTCAAAAAGACTGGGCAACTCCACGTGAAGGAGCCGGCCCTGGATTAATTCATTCGCGCCAAGAAAAAGCTGTGAAGGATGGCAACTCCCGATGCGAGTTTGCCCTACAGGGAGAAGGACACAGCCTGGAAAAAAAAAAATAAAAAATCAAAGACAACGTGCTTTTCATCCCAGTTTTAACACAAACGCAGGATCCCTCGTATTTCCCTAAACTTGCCTCACTCTGTAGGAAAACGAGAAAACAGCAGTAAAAAGCTGGGGAGGAGGAAGCGTGGAAGGGAGGGACAAGAAACTTAAAACGAAAGAGAGGGGTGGTCACACACGGGCAGCGCCGGGGAGCGCGGGGGAGGGCCGGGGCGCCGGAGGCTGCCCGCGCCGGGGAGCGGGCCTGACTCGTCCGTGCCCGGGATTTGGGTGGGCGCCGGCAAGAGCGGGGATGGGGCACGGCCCGCGCAGCGAGGCGGGACGGGACGGGCAGCGGCGGGCGGCTGAGGGGGCGAGGAGAAGCGGGAAGGGCGGGCGCCTGAGAGGAGGCGAAGCGGACGCCTGAGGGGAGGCGAGGAGAGGCGGGAAAGGGCGGGCGGCTGAGGGGAGGCGGGAATCGGGCAGGTGCCTGAGGGGAGGCGAAGCGGACGCCCGAGGGGAGGCGAGAAAGGGCGGGCGGCTGAGGGGAAGGCCGCGGAGCGCACACACACCACCACCACCACCCCGCCCCGCACGCACCTCCTGGAAGAGCTCCAGGCTGTAGGTGTTGTCGTCGTCGGCGAAGAAGAGCAC